>RCAB01000143.1:0-135896 GCA_003640385.1 Setaria digitata
GCCTATTTCGAAGGTTAGTCTTTTCGGGACATACCACGTTTCATAATAATTGCGGGTTCATCTTCAACTAAAGTCATATCTATCCATCTATTCATCTATACTGAATGAGTTCCAATTAAGATCACATACTCCTTAACTTGATATGGCCTTTCTCGTTCTTGCCTAAGTCTCATGAGATTCGACATTAAACAATGATCATTTAAACAAACAAAATAAAGCACTGGTTCAAATAACTATTTAAGGGTTAAGTTTGTCACGTTATTGATATTTTTTAGTTTCTATTTTTTATATTAACAAATACTTGGCTTTCCTAAAACACCAAACTTATTCAGCTAAATTCAGTTAACTAACAATTCCTCTTAAGTTTCATGAAAAACGCAACTACAATATAGACAACTTCTTAACTAATTATGCATTTCAGATTTGGAATACATAAAGCGCAATCTGCGGTAATAGTTAAGTGGGTGACACATACGACCCGACGTGTTGATCATACTACTACAAGTTGACAAAAGTACCTCAGCCTCAGCCTCGAAACGATTTCATGAGTCATTTCTGAAGTTTCTTGAGTGGACAGTACCACATTGTTTTCTGTTGACACTGCGAACGAACAGAACTGGATATAAATAATTAATTAGATAGCGGAAAAGTGATATATCATACTCCCGCTGTGAACCCATCCTCATACAAGTTCACTTTTGCTTTAAAGATAGTAAGTTCAGAAAGTAAATGATGCACATTTTATTCATGAAATTCCTTTCAACTCGTTCACATCTTGGACTGTTTTTTTTTTTTTTTTCATTTTCTATTGTCGTACGCACAACTATTTCTAAAATTTTCATCTCCACTTTTAAATTATCAACTACCAGTTTAAAAAATTTATATTAGATACAAGACGCTTTCAATTTATTTCTGATTAATTAACTATTATGTTACTTAACTAAAAATATTTGTGTCATTTAATAATGACTGCTTGTGCATCGTTTCCGCTGAAGAGAATGTTTTAGTGTTTATGCCAAAAATTTGACATTAATAAATCATTTTGTTTTTTGTTATTTTCTAGCACTATCTCATACTAATTTATCAGTTAGTCTGTTCTAGCGTTTTATATAGGCTAACGCTCAAAGTTATAAATTTAGTCTGTGCAAATATTAAAGTTTAATTTTGCATTTATCATTGAAGCCAATTAGTTAACTAACATCAATATCGGCTCTAATTGAAACACCTTCTTTTAAAATTTTTCCCCGAAACCCTTTCCTACTGTGTTTAGATGTTCATTAACAAATGTAAGTCTTCCTCAGTGTTTCCTAATGAATGATAATTGACCGTATTTATTTATATTTCAAATACTACAGAAATCATATCCCTATGATAATAAGCAAGCTAAGTCTGAAATTTGGAAAGAATATAAAATTAATACTTGTAATTGAAGTAAATGTGAAAAACAAGAGAGCGGACGATTCATAAATGATTAGATTAGCGCAAATTGTTGATGAGACGAGTTTGAAAGAGAATGAATTCTGAAGTGATATATCGGTAAAAGTAGTGTTAGTGAACGAGCACCTGAATGCTTTATCGTTCCACATTTCTTTTCCTCACTCTGAGGATTTCTTTGTAACCAAATTAAGAGATCATTCTATTGCAGAGACTGAGAAATAAGATAGCTTTAGCATGAAGTGCCTTCTGAAATCTAAAACTTCAAACAGATTAATGGAGATGCTTGAGAAACAACAAATGGGCTAGAAACGATCCAAATCATTCCTTTAACGATCAGATCGAACGATTTTAAAGATTGTCACTGATTCTGGACAAAAACGCTTACTGTTTTACTTGTACATCTATGATCTAGACCAGATTAACTGATTGAGCAAACATCATTTAAGCATTTGCAGTATATTTTCGGGAACACTGTATCATTCTCAAAAGTAATGGCTAAAAATGTTGACCGTTTTTTTTCTTTTTCTAAAATTAAATCCAAATTTAAATGAAGCAAGGATTTTGCACATAATTCATTCTCTTGCTCTTTCCTGAAAATATCAAGCGAATAATGTTTTTTAATTGAACTCTTCGATAACATTCGACCAAGTACACTATGATAAACATTATTCAGGAAGTAAAAAGCAGAAGGAAAAGATTTGAAATTTGAGAAATAAGCAAAAAAAAAAATTTGAAAACTGATTCACAATTTTTCTCCATGTCCAAACAAATATGTAAAATCAATCAATTTTAAGCCATTATCAAGATGAAAACATGTAAATTAATACTAATTTTGGTATCACTTTTCACTTACCAAGTGAGAATGTGTAATTAATTAATATAAAGTCGTCAATCAATCCATTTCGCAGAACTAACCACTATTAACTCACTCATCCAGCAGAAGCATACAAAATTAGACTTTGGGATTTCTTTTCATAAAACTTCAATCATCGTGACACAAAGAGTGGCGAATCGGTCAATTGCTGTGTGATGGGGCATGAGTGAGTGCTAATTAATAGGTTCATTCGACGAGTTGAGGGGGTGACAGAATGGACGAAGGGGTGTCGGGCTAGAGATTGAGGAAGATGAGAAATATGGATGTTCCACCGTGGTTACAGTGATTGAGAGTGGAGGAAAGAGAACTGATTGTGTTTTATCAAATGATATGGAATTACTTAAATTGTGATGTGGAGAGGTGTGTACTTAAAGCAAAAGTTTTCAGGGAATGAGCAGAATCGGGTTTGGAATGAGTAGCGCAGCATTCCGACTACTAGCAGTTTCCAGGATACTGTCCGGTTTTCGATCCAGGAGTACAGGTGTTGGCTCGACTGTTACAGGAAGGTTAGTAAGGTTAAGCTCGAAAGAAGATACCTTGCGAGAAGAGGGACATTGAGTGAAATGAAAAATTGTCAAAAAGTTCCTCTCAAACTTTATTTCTTCAGCACACCATCGCAGTTTGATATCGTCGTGGTGGGTGGTGGGATTATTGGTTGCGCTACTGCACGACAGCTAAAAATTAGTAATCCGGAATTGAAAATTGCATTGCTAGAAAAAGAGGAACATTTGGGTAAGCATTGGTATATATTGTGAGCTTTTTTGACAGAAGCGTACAGTTAGAATTGCCATGTATTGTAATTTGGGAAATGATACTGTTAATTTCGCAGAATCGATAAAAGATTTGGCTCCCCTGAAATAAAAATCGAAAGCCATTTTGCTAGAACATCAAAGTAGCTTAATGATTTTTAGGAAAAAAAAAATTATTTTTCTTCCTTAAAGTAGTCCGAACAGTTAAAACTATTGGGAAAAAGAGTTGTATCTAATAAATAACAGTTAGATTTAGTAATGAAAAAAAAAAATAAGAAAGTGACATAGATTGATAGTAATTTAAGAGACGCGAAGAGATTAGGAATAATAATGGATCAAGTCGTAGATCTGTATCTAGATCTTAAATTATTATTATTATTTTATTATTGTTATTGTTATTAATTATTATTATTATATATACAATAATAATAATATATATATCTGTTTATTATTATATATGTATTATATATATGGTAATAAATAATTATATATATCTGTTAGTAGTTGGGGAAAATTAATTTCTCTTCTTTGTTCGAAAAATCCCTTTCTTTGTTTTCGTTTTTTTTTAGCCTTTAATAATTATTTATAATTATTTACAGCACCACATCAGAGTGGTCACAACAGCGGTGTCCTTCATGCTGGAATTTACTATGCACCGGGTAGCCTTAAAGCAAAACTTTGTGTTCGTGGTATGGTTCTTTTCATCTTCAGCTTAATGGCATGAGATTGTAAAAACAAAACTCATCCGTTATTTTTTTTTTTCTCTGTCTTTAAACAAAAATCTGTCATATGTAAATCTTCGAGAAATCCGGAATTCTACTAAATTATAAAATTCCGTTTTTGCTGAGAATAGATTCTTTATCTGAAATGTGTAAAGTTGCTTGCACATCATGTAAGTTTACATTCTTTGTAATTATTTTATTTCAGTTACTTTTTTTACTTACAAAATTTGTTGAATTTCTTGTTACCTAATAACAAATTATAAAAATTAATTTTAATGGTGAAAACAGGGATTGATCTGGCATATAAATACTGCGATGAACATAAGATTCCTTATAAAAAAACTGGAAAATTGATTGTTGCTGTGGAGCCGATGGAAGTACCCCGCTTGGAAGTAAGGATGTGTTTTGTTATTTTCTTTACTTTTTCTGTGTTAATTTAGTAATTAGTCGATTCACTGAAGAAAAACTGTTAGAAAATAAACCTGGGGCAAAAATTTTTATTCCGACTTATCCAAGTTAGAGATTAAAAGTTAGAGACTTAGGTCTTAACATGTAACTTCTGTGGAAGAGTAGTTATATCGCTGATTAACAAATGAATGAAGTTAAATCGGCTGTTATTAGCACAAGAACTGATGTGAATAGGGGAAATACAGTACCTCATATTTGTTTGCGGGGTGTTTTTCTACAGAATTTGTTTGAACGCGCGCAAAAAAATGGTTGTAAATCAATAAAAATGGTTAATGGCAGCGAAATCAAGAATTATGCACCCTTTTGCATGGTAATGCATTCATATATTCACTTTTTGAATTTTGGATTCAAACAGGAACTTGACTACTAGTAATTGAATGAAACATCTTTTTTTTTTTTTTTTTTTTTTTCACGCTGTGATATTTTTAGCATTGCTGCTAGGTGTTTTAAATTAAATTTTAACCCACGCTGCCACTTGTGGCACCATTCAGGTTTCAAGTTTAAGACTTTAGTGTTTGAGATACTGAACGCTATTTCTTTATTTAATTTTCAGATTGTTTCCAAATTTTTCGAAAAATGTGAAGAAAAAGTTTTTTTTCGAAAAAAAAAATACTTAATGAACAGCACTATTTATTGTCTTCCACAAAAAATTCTTCGTTTGATGTTTGCAGGGTTTGAAGGCCCTTTGGTCTCCGCATACGGGTATTGTTGATTGGGGATTGGTGACGAAGTCGTACGCAAAAAGTTTCGAAAAGCGTGGTGGTTTTGTTTATACCAAACATCCACTGAAAAGGTTATCACTTGTTGGTGAATCATCAAAAGAGAATATCACGAATAATTATCCTGTCGTTATCGAATCTGAGCCTTTTTTAGCAAGTTTTATTCATTTTTCACAACCTTCGTTTCTGCAAAACCTTCTCCATTTTTTTACTAAACTTTACCGAATGCTTATAGTATATTACAACTGAGACATAAGATCATTTTATAAAAGTTCAAGTGTTGTTAATTCTATTTTTCGCGGCTATCTTGAACGTATTATGTAACTTTGATTAGTTACCAACCTTTTTTTTTTTCCTATATCACAAAAAAATTGACCGAAATCATGTCTATGTCTACAATGCCTAAATTTGGTTTTTTTTTATAAATTTTCATTTTTTTTATGTTTTACTAATAACGTAATTCCAGTCGAAAATTCATTGTAAATATGTGATAACATGCTGTGGATTACAATCAGATCGTGTTGCGAAACTTTCCGGTGGTACATTAGAACCAAAAATTGTTCCTTTCCGTGGTGAATATCTTTTGCTAACTTCGGAATCGAAAAAGAAGCTTGTAACAACAAATATTTACCCTGTAGGTGTTTTTTTTTTTTCATGTTTGATCAATAAGTTGTCTAGATCTGGATATTGTATTAACAGTAGTATAAACACGGTACTTTTGTAGGAAAGTTGCTTATGTCTTACGTCTCTCAGATTCCTACTCAGTGTTTATTATGTCCTCATTGTTTATCGAATTCTTATTTCCGCATGTGTTACGAACCACGGCAATTTATGTTGTAATTTAGTAAGAAATAGTAGCCTCTAATTATTTTAGCAATTTCAGGTGCCCAATCCTCACCTCCCATTTCTTGGTGTCCACTTCACACCACGTATGAATGGAGGTTTCATTTATAACTTTAAATTTAACTATTTCATTTTTGCAGTTCATATTTCCCAATTACTTTTGGTCTCTCTTTGTATATTGAACCAGAAAAAAGAACCAAAACTTCTGAATTTTATGTTATTTATGATCTTACAGATTTCTGAACACTTATGGTTGAGCAGCATGTTGACTGTTTTCTTTGATCACTATTTTTTGGTTGCTCTCCCCTCCCCCTCCATTAGTAGTGAAACAACATGATCGAAAATATTTTCAGATGTTTGGTTGGGACCAAATGCGGTTCTGGCTTATAAAAGAGAAGGATACAGTTATTTTCAAGTTTCTCTGTTTGATCTATATGATACTTTAGCTTACAGGTTGGAAATTGCTTCTCTTTGGTGTCAGAAGTTGTAACACTAATGAAGTATTTAATGTGCAGAAATGTGAAGTTTTTTTTATAGAGGTACACGAAGGCTCATCTACAAATTTTTTGGTCATGGAATGAAGGAATTGTATCGTGGAATTTGGATCAGAGCGCAAGTAAAGCAGCTGCAGAGATTCATGCCTGATTTGAGGATATCAGACGTTAAGCGGTGAAATATCTTATTGGTTTTATTTCTTCATCTATTCATTATGATTAATTCCAGTAATTGTTACATTTGATTTGGAATATTCGTTGAAGTTGCTACAAGAAAAGGTTTTAGAAAATAGGTCCTTCCTTTTCGTTTTATACATTGCACAGGAACATTTAATTCGTAGTATTTTGAACTATCTACGGCATGTTTCTGTTCTGGCTGACTATATTTGTTGGTTTATTATATTCAGCGGCATTTTGCAGTGGTCCAGCAGGAGTTCGGGCTCAGGCTCTTGATCCGAATGGTGATTTGGTCGATGATTTTATTTTTGATAGCGGACAAGGAGAATTAAGCCAGTTTGTATTGCATGTGCGAAATGCTCCTAGTCCAGGCGCTACAAGTAGTTTAGCTATTGCCGAAATGATTAGTGAAAAAGCATCTACTGTATTTGGTCTCAGGCATTGAGATTTGAAATTGTCAACTGTTTTTTAAGCATCTGTTCGGTTACGGTGTGTGTGATAGATCTGTTCTAAGTTATTTTGTGCTATTTAGGTTCATTTGTAGTTCTCGAAAATCTCTTGGGAATTTCTTCAGATTTTTCATTTAAGGAAAAATAGTCTAGGCCAGTACATCCATGATTTTGTTCACTCGTTCTTTAGTTTTCACACGATTATTTCAAAAATTTTTTACTTCGAGCTTAGGGAATTTCGAACTGAGCTTGTCGCAATTTCCGTAGCTACTATCTGTTATCGTTATGAAAGATAAGATTTGTTGAAACATCTTTTTTAGACCTTCTTTTTAATACATGTGCTACCTCATTCTGTTCAAGTATTTCAACTGTTGGAGTTTGTTCCATACACTAGTTTTACGTGTTAGCCGAAGTTCAAATTTTTAACATCTGCATACATTTTTTATGGTCTTGCTTTGTCTTTAATAATTAGAATTATTTTTGTTCGATTCTATTAGTAATGATGATTTTTTTCCCATTTATTATTGATGTCGCAGTGGACTCTTACAGTATCTATTTATTAAGTTGCTTGGTCTCCCCCGGTGTTAGTTTTAGTGCCTTTCTATTCTTTTATTTTTCATGTTATTTTTTTCTGTGTTTTTTCTTTTTTTTTTTTCTACTTATTTTCTCTATTTTTCACTGGCTTTTAAAATGAATTAGTGGTATTTCCATTTTTAGGCACTAGTTATAGATTTTATTCCTTATCTACAAAATTGCTTGTGTGAGGTTCTTGTAATTGCGTGCAGTAAGAATTGTCTGTACAAAAAATAATCATTTCTAATAAATCAAAAATAATAAAGAAATAGTTTGCACTCACATTAAAGTTTAGCTGTTATCTGCATTCTTGCAGTCCTTTAATTTGAACAGTTGTGGTTACTGGATGAATTTTGACGGTAATGCAAGAACTTGATACAATTTAGTATTTCTAAAAAAGTGCTTTTTCGTGGTACTGCAATTCATATTTTATAACAGATTGAAGTTTTATCAAAAGTTCGAGCAACGATTTTCCTTTTAAAAAGCGAGGGTTCTGAATAATAACTTAGGTTGTGGTGCTGGTACCACCTCAAATGATTTTCCTTCATCTTTTCGTCTCAGTCTTAAAAGTATTTATTTGAGCATATTTATGTATTTTGTGGCGATTGCAGGGGAAAGATGACCCAAGTAAATAAATTATTTGTGTTACAAAAACCTGTACCAATCGTAAATTTATATTGGAAATTTCGAGGACGAACAGTGGCTCAGGAACACATGCACATGGACAACAAACCCATTGTTTAGCCAGAAGGAGTAATTTTTCACGAGATTTCCGAAAAGTGGGAAATAATACAGAATTATGAGAACGTTGAACAATTTTAAAAATGAAGAAAAACGGCGAAATCATTGTAACCTATCAGCAACATGAATCAAACGAACATTCAGGTGTTTCTGGGAATTTAAGAAAACTTGTTTTGGTTTGTAGTGGTTGGTGATAATATTTCATTCTGTTCATTCTTTTCATTTTTCAGTTCTATTGCCTATTTTTCTCTTGGTAGACAAATGATCGAATTCAATCAAAATTTTCTCAGTTTTGCAGAATCTGCAGCAAAATTATGAATCTTTAACTTAAAATATTAAATTTTATAATTCAGTGACTAGGTATTTTTTTGTCATACACCTAAACTTAATGGCCCTATATGTGGATGATTAGATTAAATTGAACCGGTGCTTGTTACTATTCATTCATTTATTTAACTGCTATCATTAATTATCACTATCATTATAGTATTAATTACCATTTATCATTATTAATGTTAATTTTTATTGTTATTAAATTATTAAGCGTTTTAAGGAAATTGGGAGAGGAGGCAAATGTTAGACAGTTATTGAACTTAGTCTGACATTTTTATTAACTTCTGGTACAATATTAGTAATAGTCGTAATGCATTTATCATTTAGTAATTTTCATATTGCATCGTTGATAATCTTCATTAACATCACGTGCCACGTAATGCGTCATTTGTCATTACGTTATACATCTTTCAACATCTTACCGCAGTGATATGATGATATGACGTTTTAGAGGTATGATACGGTTTTGCACACACAAGAGGGACGAAATAAAGAAGTCGTTGGTAATACCTGAAAGATACGAAGTTAGAAAACTTATAGAGTCGAAAGAGTTAATAAAATGTACCCTAATAAGTTGAAATCAAACAAATAAATAAAATAAAATAAAAAGCTGCATTCTACAAAATTAATAAAAAAAAAAAAAAAAAAAAATTAATGCTAAAAATAAAAAGTAATTTTTCAAAACCATTCTTCAATCATCATTCGTTCCTTACATTTACCGATCGCATGAAATTTTAAAGAAAAATGAAAAACAAAAATGGAGAAATCCAAATAAGAATTTAATTTGGAGAAACTACTGATTTTAAGAGCTGAAAACTGACAGAAAGGATGAAAGGAGTGGTTGTTCACTTTCCTACTTCCATACTTTTTTTTGTTTCAACATTTTTCTTTCTTCTGCTCATTCTGCAGCTATTTGCTGTGGTGTTGTGTGTGTGTGTGTGTCAAGGAACGGAAGTTTATATTTTCGAACAATTCCCTCTTCAGATTTTTAATTTTTAATCCTTTTTTCATTTGCAAAAGTAGAAGCAAACTGGTCGCTCTTGATGCTCTCTGTCTGTTCTTTCATTCTAACCATTGCCTAATTAGTTTGCTTTCCCGTTGTGCCTTAATTATACAGTGTCTAGTAATTCACTGTAATTAGTCTTCCTAGAGAGCGAATTGCGTTTTAGTTTGTCCAGCGCAATGCTTACCACCTAAAAAAGAGCTAACCATATTTACAAAAGAGTGAATATTCTCTCTTTGGTTGATAAATAAGCTAATTAGTGTTTTAGTATTTTATTGATAATAAATGGTACAATGTTGTTGTTTTAGAAAGTTAAATTACTTTCAACTATTTGTGCAAAATTGTTCAGAAAATTTTGCCTTAAAATCATCATTTATTAACTTCAACCCTGTATTGGCAGTAGTTTTAATTTATGGCCTTGAATATTAAATTTTTGTATCTTTTCTAGTTTGAACGACAGTTTTGTGACTATAATACTGATTCGGCAACAAACATTCCTAAAATTATTTCTAAGTATTTATGACTGGTGTAACACACCTGAAACAAAGGCGAAGTTAAAACTATATTTAAAGTTTAGCGGGTATTATTAAAATTTTCAATGGCGACAAATTGGATTGTGGTTAGAGATTAAGCTTATTAGGTCTACTACATATTTAACACTAATTATTTTCCATCATATATTCCTGCTTCAGTTCCTCATAGTATTCTCAAAAGTTGTTTAAGATTATCTGATAACAAATGTTATCACGAAGTGTATATGCCTTGTTATCGAGGTGCAATCAGCGAAAGTTTCGCCTGATTCAAGGTTCAATGTAGGGTCAGTAACCCAGAAAGACAAATAAACTGCAGATTTTTTTAATGTCCTGATTAGTTTCAAATTTCCTTCCTCATTCTGTTATTCAGTTTTACATAATCTTCTAAATTATTTCGTACTGTTTTTATCATTTTCACCGCCAATGATAATTTGCCGAGTGCAAGACATTCATGATGATAAAGAAACTTGGAATTAGAAAGTGAGAAATTAGGAAAAATGGAATAGACAAAACTCAAAATAGAGAGAGCTAGCAGTTTTAGAGAAAAGGAAATATGAAGCAATGAAAACTGACAATTTTAAAAACTTGAAAAATTAACAGTTTCTGCTGAGGGAATTGATATTCTGTTTGTTTGGTACTGCATTTATATTGCATAATCTGTGAATTAGGCTTCTTTTATTAAAATTAAAATTTGATAAAAAGAAATATGATATTATAATAAAATGATTTATTTGGAAAAAAATTAGAGCAAACTTCATTTAAAATGAGGTGATAAATGAGGATCAGTAGTACCATATTTAAATCTGAGTAAAAATTCTCTATTACGACTTGAAAATTTCTATTACTTCATCCTTAATGGTCCCTAATTTGACAGATAAAGTTAGTGACACCTTGCCTACTGAAAAGAGTCACAGAAGCAGACTTCAATTTATTACTTTTAATTCACTATAGATTGCCATAATACATATTCTGTCCCTTTAATATATCAGTTAGGTTCATACAACAGCTAAATTTTATCAAAATCCAGTCTTGTTTGTTATTAGCCTTTCATTTTTCAGTATGATGTTATTTTGAGCAGCTTTTCCTTATTTAAGTTAACTAATTAATTCTTTCCAGTTGTCTGCAAAATTTCAGTCATTTCTGTGTCGAGGATGACGAACGAATTTGCGGACGTAATATCAGTATCGAATTCGGATTCTTCCAGTGAAACATATACCATTTCTGGTGATACTTCTCAATTTTACAAAAATTCCCCTTCCACTTCATTTCACTTCATTTACCGTCTCCAAAATCATGATTTTTAGTTGTTGAATATTTACATTGTTATCCAGATATTGCATAAGTTTGCACATTTATAAGTTATCATATGAATGCTTCCAAGTTAACTGTGTTTTTTTTTTTTAGAAGACGAAGAAGTGGAGGAAGAAGATGCGGATGAAGAAACGGACGAGAAGAAAATAATGGAAGCAGAAAGTGTGAGAAAACGATTTAAATTGATGATACTAGAAACTACTGATGCCAATGAATCTAACACTGTTAATTTAACAGAAGGAGACGTGAATTTTTCACTTATCATCGACTAATGATAAGAAAAGATCAGTCATTATTCTGAAGTTTTTCTAGATGTTTGAGAGAAGTTGATTGGTTAGGGGAAAATGGAAGAGATATTTGCTTAATTGCATCTTGAATTATTCTACTTTAATCTATTTCAAAACTTCTTCTTTGTCTTTACATTTAATTGCATTACTGCATGCCATGAAAAATCATTCATACATGCTAATGTGCTTCTTAAGTAAATTATCTACTCATTAATTTGCTCCTCTTTTACTAGACGCTTCTCTGTTTTAAATAAGTTCCTTTTCAGTCAAGTTCAAATTAGCACTACAAGACGAAAGACTTCCAAAAATTACTTTTAATTATAGCTATCTTCAGACTTCTTTTATTGCAGAAAATTAGAGGTCTAGAAATGGTGACGAATACGACTGCACTGAATTTAGAAAAGGTTTCCGTAAATGAGACGGTAACTCAATCAAATCAGGAGAGTGAAGATGGCACATCAAGAAAGCAGACTGATTCCGAAACAATGATTCTGACCCAGACGGTAGATGCAAACTTTGCAGCCAACACTCAGCAGGATTCAATGGCAATAACCGGAGCGATAGTTCTCAGTGAATCACTTACTAGTGATGTATCATCCAACGCTCCGGTTTCTGAAATTAGTCCGGAATCTGCTCCTGAACAAACCTTGTCTAAATCTTCCATTAAAATTTCGTCTGAGCGTTCAAACGAAATCACTCCTGAATCATCCTTTGGAGCAATCATTTCAAAAGCGACTCCTTTTCCTCAAGCATTTTTTCACCAGAATGTTCCCACTGCCAATGACGTTAAGAAAAATCCAAAAGCTCCAGATGCAGTGGCGCTAATTAGTCCACAAGTAACAACTTCCAGAACTAATCCGAAAACTGCAGCATTTCAAAAGGATGTTCCAGGTACTTCACGATCCCTCCTAGAACAGAGCACGTTTTCAATTTCGGGATCGGGACAAAATGGACAGAAATTAGCTGCAGTCTCGATTGCATCACCTGTAAGTATTCAGCCTACAATTATCTCTGGAAGCGGAACTGAAGCCCAAGCTACAGTTCCACGGTTGCTCCCTGAAACTGCAGTTTCACAGCAGGTTCAAGTACAACGGTCCTTCTCGGCGCCTACTTCTGAGTCGTCAGAGAACCAGGTTTCATCACAAATTCAACAAGCACCGCAGCTTTCAGAACCTAACGTAGCGTCAACATGTCCGGAATCATTGTCTAACCTGGTGTCTAGTACAGGTAAAGAATGCTTAGCTCATGAAGTTTCGGAAGCAGCCATCAGAAGACATCTAACAAATGAGGCTGGTTTTTCAAAAATCTTTAAAAGCAAAACTCTTTCATTATGATTTAGTGAGATGGAAATGCTTGAGAGTGTGCAAAGTGAATCCTCTCAGAGATACATACCTCAATTATGCATCTCCAATTAGTTAGAGCAATATGAGAAGGGCATCACTGTAGTTTTTGGCTAGTCTCATAGACAGAATTTAGCCATTCATGGAAATTATACATCTCATAGCATAATCTGCCAATTTCATTGCATTTCGAAACTTCATAAAGAGAAGAAAAGAGGGAAGCAGGTAGTTTTCTTCCAAAACTTTTGAATAAGGTTTGAAATTGAAGTCATTTGTGTTTGAATATTTCAAAACCAAAAAGTATTTCTGTGTTTTTATTCTAGAATTGAAATGAAAAGAAAAGAAATTTATTAAAAAGGTGAAAAGGGAATACTGACTGACAAAAGTTGCGAGAAGAAAAAAAAAACTTGGTGCAAAATAATGGATTATTTTTCAGTGGGAATTTTTTGGTTTTGGTAAAATTATTTCTTTTCTTTCAGTAATTTAAATTATTTTCGGAAAAGCTAATAAGTCTGAATGTGGGGTTTTGTTCTAAAAATTGTCCTTTCAAAAATAAAAAGGAAAAAAAAAATTAGGAAGTTTCAGTAAAAATCGTAAATCCATTCATGCGACAAATATGAAATCAACACACTACTCTCTAATTCTCTAATTGCGCTATTTCCTAAAGCTTTATGAATTAATTGTTGTAGTTAACAGTGTGGCACATAACTTGACATAATTTAAGAATACGAAACTGCCATAATTTCACTTATATAACTGATTTCAAGAACAAAGTATAAAAGCCATGTTTTTAGCAAAAAATAATATTGGCTATTTAGTTACTACTGTGAGAAAAAGTTTTGCAATGTCCACTTGCATACGGTTAAAGGAAAGGGGTCAGATGTTGGCTTGATGAGCTTATTCGTTGCTGATATAATTGTTACTGGTGGCAATTGTTCTCTCGGCTAAACGGCAATTTGTATAATTATACTATGAGTTCTAATTACTACTTCCGAAACTTTTCAACTTTAGTTCGTAATTAACGTCCTATTAACGGCAGTAGGCGATAGCTGCCTCTTTCATGCATCTTGCTACTGAATTTTCGTTCTAAAACAGAAATTCACACTTTTATTTTCCCTTTACATTTCCAGTTATTTATATAGTTTTTTTTCTTGGCTACTGCTTTGAAATTTAGCAAATTCCAAATCTGTTGTGATTTGAATAATATTCCAGGCGGTTCCTGGTATTACAGCAGCGATAATACCAGAAATTCCGGGAGCCGCGGAGTCTGATGTTATGGAAAAGGGGAATGATAGAAGTAAGTTTTCTTTTTCTTTTATTTCCACATTTTTGTTCCCAGTTGATTAATATAGTTTTGATTAATATAAGCAGGTTTGCGTACTTGGATAACAAACAGGGACATCGAGATTATTTCCAGAATATGACTTTGTGAAATGATTTAGCAGTTAGAATCACTTCTTGTAGAGCCTGTTATGAACGGTTTTCATTTACTTGATTTCGCAAGTTAGGTTGCATTGTAATACTGCCTGATAAAATACATAGTTTTGATATCTCCAGCAGTATAGACAAAATTTTCTGGGATGAGCAAATAATATATACACTTATTTAATTTGTAGATGTAATGTTCCTGTACAACAGATATCCTTTCCAGGGAGATTTAAATCACTCCATCAGAAATGTCCTTCTGCCGTTATTTAAGGGCTCAGAAAGAAGATAAACAATTATGCTTATCTAGCGCAAAAAAAAGAAGTATTGGACTTTTTCAAAAAAAGTTGTCGATAAAATTGAATTTACTCTGCCCTAACTTTCTGGGTCGATAGACTAGTATCGGGATTTTCCGACTGAAAAGTCGTGCAGTTATTGCCAAAAACGTTTGAAAGTTCTAACTTCTTACTAATTAGAAGAAAGCGCTTAAATTACCATATAGATATTAGATGCGACCAAAGTTTGAGAAAAACTTATATACTGCAAGGGAAAAATGTTTTGAGCGACTCTAAGAGAGTAATACTGATTGATGCAACTATTAATCTTAAAATGCTTGAGTTTATACAAATTCCAGTTCTACTGAACAGCTTCATAAGAAAGAGTTCATTTCAAATCATTAAACAACTGTGGGAACCTTCTTCATTCTCTGTTTCCCTTTTCGGTATTTTGAAAATTGCATATGGTTTAGGTTTCTTAGTTCCAAAAATGAATCTGTGAATGCCGGGATGAACTACTTAATAATCTCATTGTATTTTTACGTCAACTAAAAGTGTTATTTCTTGAAATTGTCATCTATTGCTAAATTGCTACAGAATATGAAATTTCAGATTCCCAGTAAGCTTTAGATGTACATATTCCTAACACCTTTCCCTTGATGATTCCTCATTAAATTTTATGAAAGAAGGGAACGTGTTAATAAGCCAGCAAAAATGAATGATTTAGTGCGTTTTAAGGGGTAGGGAGATGAAAATAACGTAATAGCAAAAGCACAATAAGTGTAAAATTACTGGCAACAATACATAGCAGTTGCTTTTTTGCTAATGAGTGATAATGGGTCGATTGGTGCTACTACAATGTTGTTTCACTGATTATTTGTCACTTTTAATACAACTACCTTCAATAAATTCCTTTTCCTTAAAGAAAACAAAATAGAAAATGTAGAGAAAATTGGAAAATAATTTAGAATTAGAATAAAAAAATTTGTGTTTCCAAACTGGAAAAGGGTATATGTTCGATTTAGTTTCTCCTGAATACAGTAAAATATTTAGATGTTTGTCATTCGTTTATGCGTTTCTGTTGATCTTCGTGTATTTATATTAGCATGGCGTAAGAGCTATTGCAGTTTTTCGTAGGGTTCTGTGAATTCAGATATTAGAGCAGTGATTGAGAAACCTTTTGAACTGTGCTTTGGTAACTGAAATGAAGATACATGGCACGGAGGAAGAGGATGTAAATTGCTTCGATATCGTCCCCTTGTCCTCGATACTGTATTTAATAAATCTATTCATACCCAATTCCTAATTATGTGACGACTGTGGTTAATTGTTTATGGATTGTCCGTGGGAGAACAACCTTCCAAATAAGATTTTCGCTTAGTCTTTTCCGTTTTTTCTTCTTTCCATCGTACTTCAAGTGTTTTTGAATTTTTGTTTTCCATCATTAATGTGTTATGTCAGCTGATGTCAGTGAAAAGGTCAAGTTAAGGAATATTTTTTCAGTTAGGACTTCTCCTTAGTTTCCATTATATTTAATTGTCTAGCACCAAAATTTGCTAATCACAGAACGTCTTTTGCTAATTTTTTTTATGTTCTGTCATTTCAGTGTACACCAATTAATTTAGATTTTTTCTACACACACATATTAACAAGTCTGCGCGTATTTATTGTTTTGTACATGTAAATTCCGCACAACAAACGAATTTGATTCTTTTAAATTGCTGTTGAACAGAATTGAAAATGCCATCATTGGCTGGATCAACTGTAGTATCTGTTATGAAATTATTTGGCAAAAGGAGAAAAGAACGTAAGTTGGGGTTAACATGTAGCGGGGATATTAATATTTGGTTTCTTTATTCAAATTTGGATTAATCCTATCACTATTTCTTGAAAATTTAAAACCTTGCCAGTTGATGGTGAACATAAGGTACTTATATGATCCAGATATATCCGAGATTTTTTGTGGACAAAGAGTGGGTAACCTTTTAAAACAAAAACAAAAAAAAAAAAAAAAAAAAAAAAGGAAGAGATTCATTTATGGAATGGATTGAATATCTTCATTTAGACAGCATATATTAGAAAAGATTGAGTTTACAGTGATTCAAGAAATTAAAGTTATATTAATGAGTTATAATCGATATCTGCGATAAGTTGTAGCTTGGTGTTGGATGAAGGGGTAAATTAGGGAGTTCTGTCTTTCTTTGGTTTCTAAAATTTATTTTCTGTTTTCATATGACTGGTAGAAGTAGTGGAGTGTCTAATGGAGAAGATTGGAAGAAAGAGGGGAAGCTTTCTCTGAGAATTATTAAAAAAGACCTGCTGCAATTAATTTATTTAAATTTTCGTAAAGGATTATCTAACATCGCATGGTGGAAGACATTAATTCATATTTGAATTTTTCTTTTTTTTAGATGAAATAATTCCTAAAGAACAACAATCCAAAGAAGTTGGTGTGAAGTTAATGACTGAAAGCAAAGTAGAAGATCTGGAAAATATGGAAGTACCGTCAGATGCAATAATGGGTCTTTCGGTGACAGAATTTGTATCCCAAGATATGCAGAATTCTCCT
The DNA here is from genome assembly GCA_003640385.1 of Setaria digitata. Lineage (NCBI taxonomy): Eukaryota > Metazoa > Nematoda > Chromadorea > Rhabditida > Setariidae > Setaria > Setaria digitata. Next base: position 17,323 of record RCAB01000143.1, read on the forward strand.
ACTACCAGAATGGTACCTTGCAAAGCCGATGAAGCGAAATCAACAACAGCAGAGTTCGAAACACCGCGTAAACCAGCAGCTGGGTTTGTATCTGCACTTTTTTTTGGAAAGTTGTTGGTCTTTTTTTAGTTCTGATTTCTTCTAGAAACAACAACAATGTAGTATAATTGGCTTTGTGGAAATGCTTATGTGTGTCCAAATTATATCCTGCAGAAGGTCCAGGAAAAGTACCAATTGTACTTACAAATAAGGTAGCATTATCTATTACGTTCATATGTATAAGATTGTGTGATGTGGATTGAATTGTTTCATTTGGATTTAAATTAGATTATAAATTAAATAACCTAGAGAAATTATGCATCTATAGTTATTCAAGCATGTACAGATCTGAAAAATTAAAATACTTTTTTCGAAAATGAAAAAAGGAAAATAGAATGAAAAGAATGAAACGATTGATAAGGAATTTAATTCTCGCCCTCGGCTTGCTACAGTACCTGATTACTGGATTTCTTGAACTCTGTGGGGGAACTTATTGTGAGCAGTATTGACAGCAGTAGTAGATGGAAATAGAGATTTGCGATTAGAAAGAGATGAGATTGTTGCCAGAACTTCTTACTCTTCCAGCGATTCAAAATGAACATCTACTGGCATATTATGGAGTGGCTTGTGGATCTTTTGGAAGGTTCCACTTTTGGATTTTTCCTGCTTGTCTTTTTTTTCTTCTTTCTCAGCATATTTTGCAAAGTTTACAATTGAGAGATGCTGTGCTTGTGCAAAGAGTGTAGTTTGCAGAATGTCGAGATATAGAGTTTCATCTCCAAGTCCGTTTAATCTTTTCATTCTAAAATTTTCGGTTTTCACTGCAGTGATTTGCTTTCGTTACATTAACTAAGATGTCATAGTAATTTTAGTTATTATCATTAAACAAAAACCTCAGCTAACCAGAAGGATTATAAATGAGAGTTCTGACCTAGTTTTTTTCTTCTGGATCATGAATCCAGTATGGTCATGAAGAACCAAGATACTTCTCTTATCATAGATTATTATTGATGATAATAGTAAAAGTTTGAAGGAAAGGTTTGATTAGGGGCAAATAAGATATATAAATACATATAATTCAAATAAAGAAAAGAACGGCATTTGGTGATCATTAAGCATTATTTTCATTCTCATTTCTTTGTCTTTGTCTATATTTAGTGCAGTTTTATTCCTTTTTTTCTAGTTCGTAGATTAGAAAAAAGGAATTAAATTTATTTTTAATGTTAATCTCATATTTAAAGTCAAGAAAAGGAACAAGCAAAGAATAAGTACGATGGTCGAAACTGTTGAATAACAAGAGACTTATGTATTTGAGTGTAGATATAATTTTCCATGCGTAACATTTCGTAGAATGTCATTTTTAAGCATGCAGTATTCATTTCAAATGACTGAAGAACGATGTGGTGGATATTTCGAATTTTAACAGCTTCAGACACAAAGTTTTTACTGTTTTTCGCTTGAATATTTTCTAAACGCTGATGCAATACCTTTTGACTTATTTCTTCTAATGAAAGCTATTTGATCAAGCTCACATACATCAGATACGCTTAACTTGAATTTTGTACATGCTTTACTCTTAGTAGAAATTCAGTACAGCTTGTCCAGTGTGCAGTGTTTCCTAATATTCCTTTTCCATTGTCATTTTTTATTCATCCTTGAAGCATATATGCTTGTCAAGTGATAAAGTGCATTTTGGACATTTAGATGGAGGAAAAAACTAGTCTTAAATGTTGAAACATTTAGGATTTGCTGCTACGCTTATTTTATCTTTACTTTACTCATTCATATTTTCTTGCCTGAAAGCCGTCTTTCAATGATTCTCTCATTTATTGCACTGTGATTTATAAGTTGTATGATTTTCATGAATATAAATGCTCCTTATCTNTTTGCCTGAAAGCCGTCTTTCAATGATTCTCTCATTTACTGCACTGTGATTTATAAGTTGTATGATTTTCATGAATATAAATGCTCCTTATCTAAATAGTGGTATCTAAGTGGAATTCTATAATTATCCCGAAACTCTAAAATGAGAAAGAGTTATACTAATATGAAAACTTGCAGTGATTTAATTTGGAGAAATTTTAAGCAAGTTAAGACCGTAATTTATTTCTTACATGTTCAGTGATATTAGCCTACTGGTTAATTACTTTATCGAATATCCATCCGAATATAAAAACTCAATTTTTTTAGCTGTTTCTGATCAATACATGGTACTTCTGGTCATGAAGAAAATTTTTTTTCCTTCAGTTTGCTGCGAAAAAAAATTGATTTGATGTCACTGAAGTCAAACAATTCACTACTATTTTGTATTCTCTTAGGAAGTTGATAAAATTTTACTTTTAAAGGAGATTATATTGTTGAGTTCATTCACCTCTGCTCGATTTAGTGACAGCGTTGGTTGCAAACTGACATTCATCTTCTCAAGCTCTTCTTAATTCGTTCCATATTTCTCAAGTACTGTGACATTTAATGGCAAATACATTCATTCTCACCAATGCTCTACACTATTACATTTTCTATTGATTGTTCAAAAATTCGTAATTTTGAGCTCAGCAGGAAATTTTTTTAGTCGATTTAGTCAATTTTATTTGATTATCATATCATTTCCTTTCTTTAACAGCTTAAAACTTGTGGCAAACTTGCATTAGTCCTTTGCCGGATTAAATGAGTGCCTAGTTAATTTTTTTTCTCACTACTTATGTTTTATATCATTGATAATAATCACGCCGTATTTTTAGTATTATTTTCCAAATTTTCTTTGCTTCACTATCCATTTATTTTATTCTGGAAGATCTAATAGTTAATTGCTTTTTATTTGACTTGCCATCTCAAGATTTTTATTTGCAGCATCGATACAAGAACAATTACACGACCGCCTAAAGCGCGGGTTCAACAGTTACCAGAAGCAACCGTTATGCCATTAATGAAAAATGGTACAGGAACTGCAGCAGCAGAAGTGATTACTGCTAACACTGGTTAATTGTTTTTCTTTCCCTTTTAGTTGGAGTTTTGAAGCGGATGTGATATTTCGGCGATAACATATTGCACGTACATTGTTAATTATTGTACTATGTGATTACATTGTAGTGAAATCCAGCATTATTTGATTAGGTTTTTTCTTGTTTTCACTTTAGAAAATGAAATTTTCCACATAATTTTTGGTATACGCATTCTTAATTCTATTCAATTCCTCCCTCTGAGAATACTCTAGTACCTCCTTTTTTCGCCTTTCTCTCGCTTAGTGTTTGTTTTAACCACCAAGACATGAAATCAGCTGCAAATTTTCGAGATACTTTAATTTTTCAAGTGAAAATTTCCATTTCAACCTTCTGGAAAAGTCATGGTGATAATATCAAAATATTAATTTCCAGAGATAAAATCTTCCGCAGTTTTTTCGGGGCAACCGCTTCCTTCACCATTTGCAACCAGTACTCCAAGTCATACTCCAGTACAACTGCCTCAAGTGTTAGGGCAACAATCCTCAGTTCCATCACGGCCACAAATACCCCAGCAAACTGTACTACCAACATCAGTACAGCAAAATGCTCAGATTACGACAACAAAGCCTGTTCCGCAACAAACATCTATGCCGAAAATCTCTTCTCAATTGCAGCAACAGCAACAGCAGCCTTCTGCTACTGGGGCTCCAATTAGGAATGTAACTCAGCCAATAGTTGTTCCACCAAGTATCACTCCTTTTGTTCAAGGTGTTAGCACAAACAGTTCTGCTATTGTTTCGAATACTGCTCCACAGGGTTCAAGTCAGGATGTTTCTCAAAGGTAATTTTTGCTACGAAAACCGACATTTTTTTTTTTAAATAATTGTTGTGTAATCAAAAGATTTGGTAGGAAGCTGAATAGCTGCCAAATTTTTACTTTTGAGGGAAGAGCGAAAACTGTTACGTGCAAGGCAACGAACTATCACTGTCCAGAGCCAAGTGAGTCTCGATATAACAGCTGCATACAACGAAGTGAAGCAGGTAAGTTTTTTTCATCTTAATTCTTCTAAAAGGATTTTCTCGTCTAATAGTTCTGATTTCTGATATCGTTCTTCCAAAGAAAAATTTTTTTAGCATATTTTTACTATTTTTCTGGTCTCAACTTCGTAACTTTCCGATTCCTCTCGAAGGAGGGAGGTAGGTGATGGAGATCTCGGTTTCTTTGTTGAAGATGGAGTTGACTTTAAATGCAATGATTACAGCTGAACTCAGACGATCCAGCGACCGAACTTGTACGACGTGTGCAAGCAATTGTTGCCACGAGGGAGAAAGAATGGACTGCTAAAACTGAAAAGGTTGAACAATTTTAATTAATAATTTTGGACTTTGTTTATGAAGACTGTCGTTGGATGGTATTGTAAACACGGATATAGATTACTAAAGTACGTAGTTCACACGTAGATTGGTATTGCTTGGCCATTTGGCTTTTCAAATAAGGTGTTTCTACATCAAATATATCATTTCTTGTTTTGCTTTATTGTCAGCTATGATTAACAAGCTTTTAATATCGTTTTTTTGTAATCAGCACTTTGACTACACATTATTTCTTAGCTGCTAAGCTAATAAATGCTGAAATCATTGGGAAATAAATCGTATGTTATGGTATACTAGTTAAAAGCTTTCCTACTATTAATTTTAGCAAATCTCTCGTTTAATGACTTCTGACTTTGAAGGAAAGTTAATTGTCTAGCGAAAGTTTCAGTTAACCCAGCTGCTAGCGCATGAGCAGAGACGTAACGAACCATTAGAGCAGAAAGCTGCCGAGCGTTTATTAGCTATGGCTGAATATGAAAAATTGGTGCAAGAATTTGTAGAAGAATTAAAGAAGAAGAATTCGGATGGTGAGAATGTTTGATGACTGAATGAGACAGTTTGGAAAAAGTAGAGTTGGTTATGAATTTTTCCGTAGCATACTTGCAAATTAACAGATTAACAGCATTAGCGCAATTAAGGAGGAATCTAACTTAGCTCTATATGATGATGTTGCTTAATTCGCTGCATTAATGAAATACCAGGAATTGTATGGTGGTACAAAAGATATAATGATATGAAATGTTATATGAAGGGAACTTAGAGATGGAGAAGTGGGATAGGTTGAAGTTGGTAAGGCTTTGCAACCATTGGGATAGCCTTCCATTAAGCTTGGGATTTGTTAAGATATATAGTAATGATTGTTTGTATTTCGTAATGACATGTTGATACTAGTTATTTGAGCTATTTCTGTCTACTCATATAATATAGTGATTATTATTATGACTTACGTTTTGTTCAAATATGTCAGTAGTTTATGTCAGGTTCTGTAAGTTTTTAATGACGCAGGAATCAAGGTTGTTGTTGTTTTATTCATCAAAAAGTAGCTCTTCAAGAGTTGAATTGCAGAGAAAAATAACCTAGGTGAGTCAAAATCAGTGGGTAGACCAGGACCGGAACGAAATTTATCACCGGATGATGTTACTCAGTTGATTAAAGAGCGAGACCAACTAGCAGAAGAAGTAAATTCGTTGGAAACAAGTTATAGTGAGCTGTTCAGACGTTATGAAAAATTGCGACAGACAAGTGTTGAGATTAAACGAGTTAGTTTCCTTTGTTTCGAATACTCAAGCATTTCCAATTAACTATTATCTCTTATTGTCTTTATTACATAGCTTTTTCAAATTTTGTGAGTTTTCTAAAAAAAAAAATTGGATGATAAAGAAAGATTTGCGGTACTACCATCTGTCATTTAAAAGGTATTCAGTTTCTACCATTTGCAATTTATTAATTGATAAATTTGTTGACTTACATTGGAAATCGCAGCGAGAATACGTAGTTACAACCTTAATGTTTAGCTGTAGGATGTATGCGCGTAGGATTCTTTTCTCATTTTTCTGTTTAGAGGTTTTGGATCTCAAGGTTTCTGCTTTCAGAATGAAGAAAGTGTTAAAAATGCATCTGAAGAAATGGCGAGGAGATATGCAATTCTTGCTGAGAAATTTGAAATGCTCCGACGAAATGCTGAAGAACAACTTGATCTGTAAGCATTAATTAATTTCTTAAAAGTAAGATATATTGCTAATTTTATTTGAAGTTTTGTTGGTGTCAAATACTTTTTGGCATTCGGTGGCTATTTTATAGAAATATGTTCTCTCAGGTTTATCTAGTTGGAGCATATTAAAAGTTTATTCATTTTACCCATCATGACAATATAGAAGTATTTTGTTTCCTTGGTAAAGTTACTAAAAATGAGCTGCAATGTGCAGTTCTTTTTTTCATTTCTTTGAAAAGCATATAATGGGCTGTAATTTTACTGTCAAGAACAAATTTAATTTAATTATAATTTTAATATACTGCAGATGTGTTGTTATAGTGCACTAAATATTTTATTGTAGCGTAATACTTTGATTTTTTTCTATGTGTTAGGATTTCGTGTTTTAATTTTCCAAGTGATTTGCCTAAGGTTTAGTGCTTTAAATTATTTACGACTGTCGCAATAGAATTTCAATTCCATGTTGTAGCTATTAGTAATTAATTGTTTTGCAGCGCAAATAATGAAATAGAGCGGCTGATAAAGCAACATGAAGCGGATACACTTGGTTTGCGTTTAAAAGTGAAACATCAGGAATCAAAAATCGACAGTTTGACTGTGAGTCTGGAAGCTAGAGTAAGTTACGCTATGTTTACAAAGGCAGCCTTGCTACTTTGCAGTGGTAGTACGATAAGTACGATAAGAATAAGAGGAAAATGTTTTTGGATCAGATCAGGTAAAACAAACTGCACAGATAATTGCAATTCCATCCATATGACTGGTATTCCTCATATTTCAATTTTTCGTTAGAAACCAAATCAGAGAAATGGAAAGAACTAAAGAAATAAACTGAAATAAATTTGAAATTACGGACAAAATTATAATTTGTTTCACTTTTCTTCTCTAATTTGCTGTATAACAAACAGATTATTTAAAAAGCTTATGATGTGAATCGAGTTTCGATTCTTATCGGCTAGTTATGAATGTTCGGTCCATACAGATTACGCCTAATAGTGAGGAGGAGGACTTTTTTTTTTGTCTGGGATTCGGAACTTTTATTCTACTCTATTAGGTCTCCATTATTTAGTTCAGATTTTTTAGAACCGCTCCCTATTCATTACAGTGAAATTAGAGTGTTCTGATAATTCAGTACACCTTTCTCAAATTGCTCTTCCAACTTTATGCATACTTTCTTTCTTTTTATTCAGTTTTTGAATTTTACAGTGTGAGAAAATAAGCATTATGAAAACAATATATGGGGCAAATAAATGCATGCAAAAAAAAGAAAAACGAAGTGATGGCAAAACTAAAGCATAAAACTGTACAGTTTAAGAAAAAAATTTAAGTAATGAAATTCTAAATTTCAATATAAATAAACGGGAATACATAAACGAAAGATTTGGATAAAAATAAAAAGAAAAACCGAACAGAAGAATTGTTGCTGGAGGCGCTCGTAGATTAAGATGGACTTAGATTGGATGAATGCTTGCTTATTTATTTAAAATACCATGTTTATGCTTCAATACTTTATGGATATAGTTAACATCTTCTGTAGTAATTTAGATCATCCAGTCATCCTGTTTTGCGGAATTAAAAACTATGTAGTATGCATCTAATTAGGTCAAGTTAGTCAATGTATCTAATCATGTCGTCGATTTAAATGTTTATTTCTTTTTATTTGTCGTTTTTTCCTCGTTCTTTTCTAGATTTCTTAAGTAAACTTGTTTATTTACTTATAGCAAAAAGAACTGGAAAGTATGACAGCAATATTTGAAGAAGTAATTACAAAGGCGGAAGCAAATGATGCCGAGGTCGATGCTTCTTAATTCGGGTGAAATTTTTTCATATTCCAGTCAAGTAAATGAAACCGAATACTGATTTAATTGCTTTTCAGAAATAATTCAGAATCTTGCAATCTTTTGTCGTTGTTACTTGCAAAAGGCTTTTTTTGAATGTTTAATTCTTTTCTTTCATTTTACCGGTGTATCCAAATTGGAAAAAAAAAAAAAAAAAGAGGGAAATCCATACACAGACAAATTCCGTATTTTCCACCTTATTTGTTTGAAATAAAAAGCAGTTCTAAAAACTTAAATCGAAACAGAAAAGGAAAATGAGATAAAAGTTCTCAATTTTGCTCTGAAGTCTTTTGATTTATTTTTTTTTAATTTGTCGATTTTTAACAGTTTTCAGTCCGGGAAACAAAAGAATGTACCACTCGAAGATATAAAACAATTTTTCTTCAATTCTTTTTATATTTATGTGCTCGCATTTTGTGAATACGGTGAGCCTATAAGGCATCTGTTCAAAATTCCTTTAAAATTATAAACCTGTACTTTATAACTCTTTTCTTGCTTATTTACTTAAATTTGCACAGAGGTTCTCTATTTTCTGTTTTTAACCTTAAGGTTATGGAGCACTTTCTCAACTCGTAAAGGTAGTTATAGGTCGTGTATTATCAAATTCTTGTAAAAGTGCTACAAATGCAAATTTTTGTGGGACATAGCAAGAGTTACAGTGGTGTCATGTTGATGTTCTTCTAGAGTTTTAACCTCCACCAACTTATCTCTCTTAGCTTATTAGTAGATCTCATCTATCTTTCAGTAGCTAGTCTTCTGTGATCATTTTCATTTTCATAGTGAAAGCAGAATATCGTGGGTTTTTGAACTTTGTCATTGAAAATACCACTTATTTCGTATATTTGAGAGATGGAAATGGTTTTCAAGAAAAGAAGAAAAATGGAAGACATTTAAGCACTGTTTTTGTCCTTTACTGTTTACAAAAATTTCGGTTAGTTCAGCATTCTTTCTAGTTATTATTATTTAAAGGATTTTCAAGGACCATTCAGGAAGGTTTTAGAGGAAGATTTCGAGATTTAGTATAAGACCTAATCTTACATCATACTAACATAGAAGAATGTGTTTTGTGTTGCTAGTTTTCTATATTTGTAGGAATATAATTGTTTAGAAAATATTGTAAAATTCGCGTTTTTTTTTTTTGCCTTCTACAATTGTATTTTATATTTTGCCAACGGTTATTCCGTGATATTTTGGTATTGGTTATTTTGATATGCTTAATTGTGGAAGTTTTAGCAGATATGCTTGAAGAAATGTTTAAGTAGTTTTTTATGCTTGTGCATATGAATGCGAAATGAATATTTAATGCTAATGAGAAAGGTGCAATAATATGGAGAAAACTGCAGGAAAAGGGAATTTTTAGATTCGTCTTGACAGAAGGAGGGTGCAATAAATCGTTTTAATCTTTTTGCATTTATTGAACAGAAAGAGCAGTGAAGCAGTAATCAAAAAAAAAAAAAAAAAAAAGGTCGTGAAGCTCTGTCTGCTTTTTTTTTTGTAGGACAAAACTTTACCTTCCCCTCAGTGATTGTCCCTCGTACTTGCTTTCTTAACTATGTTTTATTTTATAATTGTAAGCATAAGTTTCTCAGGGAATATTTACCAAATTATACAGAGCTTTAAACGCTTTGGATTTCTGGAATAAATTGCTTGGAGATTGACAAGTACGAGATTTTGGTCAGAATCATGACAGTAATTTATATGATTTCTTCTGATTGGTTTATAAATGAGATAAACTACTTCTTTAATTACATATATAGGATTTGTAGCATGACTGCAATGTTGGACTTTTATATCAGTCATGTTGACTAGAAGTGTCTTTTTTCCTAGAGATTCATTCTTATTGGTCTAAAAAGTGGAGTCCTCCGTTTCAATGGTTTTAGAAGAATAAATTCATCTTTTTTTTTTTTTTTTTTTTTTCAATGGGATCTCGCAGAGCTGTCATTAAATCATTGAAAATTTTTTGGGTAGTCATCAAATCATTATGATGATTACCCAAAAAATACACTCCCTTCTGTTAAAAGGAAGGGAGGAAGGGAGTGATTTTCTATTGTAAATTGGAAGAGACCTAATCGAAGATTTCCGAAATGATAAAATCTTAATCTTCCATGGTCGATAATTATTGGGTCAAGACTTTATTAATTCTTAATTAATAATATTTTCCAACTGTTTCTTATTCGAGTCAAGTTATTATTATGACGCAAGATGTCACTCAAACAACTGGGATATATTAGAGAATATTGCTGTAGAATGGATGATTGTTTTGCATATGTGGTCGGCTACAACGAGAACTTTTCATCGCAGTTAAAACTCCATCAAAAAATGGAAAATAATAATTATTAATCAGCTTCNTGTGGTCGGCTACAACGAGAACTTTTTATCGCAGTTAAAACTCCATCAAAAAATGGAAAATAATAATTATTAATCAGCTTCTCTCTCGTCTCCCTCCTTTCCTTTAAAATTTAGATAAATTAAAATTGTCCTTTTCCATCTGCTCATTACCTCTCCCAAAGGATGTCATCATGCATATCCCTCCATGAATCTGTCAAATTATCATTATCACATAAATCCGTTATCTGATAAACGCGTTGCTGACAGTGATAACAGTAACGGTTGCATAAAATGTATAAACAAATAATTGAAATATGCAAAATGCTACTATTATTGGGAAAAAGTGATCAAGTGGTCGCTTATAAAAGAAGCGCAGACAGTTTGGGAGAAGCAGTGTTTAATTTAATCATTATCGGAAAAGGTATTCTTCGATTACTGTCTTCCTTTCCACTAACTCCTAACTTCAGGCTAACCTCTCAAACTAAGCAACGCACTGTGTTTGAGCAAAACTGTCTAGCCCAATCCCATCAAATATTTGAATCGTAAGTTTCCGGAAGAGAACGTTCCAGAGTTAGTTGCACCGGATAAGAGTTAAATCATTCAGGATGGGTGCAGCCGTAATTCTATTCCTGCTCGTTTTAATTGGACTTGGTATTGCCTATCACATGGGAGTACTGGAGCCATATATTAAAGAAGCACAGGCACGAATGAGACAAGGTGCTGGTGGTGGTGGTGGTACGCCTTCACAGTAGAAGATTCTTCCGTGATTTACAGTAGTGGTAAATTTGCCTTTCGTTCTCGATTCTCGAATGGCACAACTCTGAAATGGCAAGCGAGATGACAGAGAAACGCGCAGGACCAAGCTGACACCAAATCCTTATACTAACTGACACCTATCCCTTCCAACAAACAGTCCATCCATCGCCGTGCTACTGATTTGCATTTTTTGCTTGCATTAAAAAAATGTAAACTGAATAAAAGAATTTGCTCCATCTCACTATTATTCGATTATGACTGAGAGAATAACTCAGTTGACCGTACTGCATCGATTCTGTCTAGGTTCAATGTCTCCTCTCTAGAGATCTTAACGCTAGAAGGAAAATACTGATGCATCTTCACTGCAAACATTTTTCTTAACTACTACTAACTGAATCAATCATTAATCCTCGTAGTTCAGATTATACTATTACTACTCGCTAATTTGGTGACCTATACATTTTTGAAATTTGGGAATTTAGATCTTCTCCTTTCTTTAAGAAAAAAAAAAAAAAAAAACATAGCAGAAGGTACAGCCTATAAAAAACCTCATCAAATATTTCATAAGACTGATGCCAGCTTCAAGTTTCAGGAAATCAAAAAAATTCAAAAGTCACAAAAGAAGTACCAGACATACTCTAGTTACTAGCTGACGTTTACAGGAAGTCTGCGAGAGTGATGAATAACAGAATAACAGATTAATTTTACTACGATAAAACAGTTTAACACAAGTATAAATAATTGAATAATTTCTGAATAATTTTTTCTCCACAGAACTAGCAGAGGTAAAAGTTACATAAATCCGATTAGCTACAAGCATTGAATAAGAACAATGTAGCAAATATTATTGCACAAAATAAACTCTTCACAACATGAAATGACGAAAACCTTTAATACTCTTAATTTTAATAAAATCAGTTTTACAACTGAGTTTCTTCTACAGAAAGTATTTTATGGCTTTCTCACTTACAGTTGTGCAGAGAACTGGAAAAACTTGCTTCTAAAAATTTGAATTTTTTTTTATTTTGAAGATAAAGGATTCATTTGTTACAGTTAAAAGGTGTGAACAAGGATGCCAATATGTAAAGAGGTTATTATAACCAACGGCTGCACAACAGTTATATATTAAATTTAAATTAAATAACTCTCTTCGCAAGAATGAATCCCACAATTCCGTCTAGAAATGTCCACTGCTCCTAACTTTAGAAAATATTCCCGATTTAGGACGAAAAGTAGCTCAATCTTTGGAGGAAACAACAGTTAAAGGTGTATAAAGATAGTCGGCAAGCGCACGAAGTTTTGCTCGAATAAGGCCAAGTGGTACTTCACTTCCCGCTTTTACTGCCAAAAGCATATTGGCTATACGGGTTACAGCAACCACCCCATTTTCGCATTCTACCAGCATCTCTGTTAAATTTTCTCGTACTCCTGAAAAATAGTTTAATGTGAAGACAACATTCCCATTCCTATGTGTATTTCCTAGATTCCCTGGTTTTCCAAGATCTTCCAACAATACGTGAAGATTAATAAAGTAATATGTGATGGAAACTAGTCATTAGAGTATTTTAAATCGTGATTTGTACATTTATTTTAATAAAAATAAAAGTTTATCAAAAAAAAAGATCATTACTCCACCACTGGCAACCCGTCTCTGGTTATTGCGTTTTGCTGAGTGATGAAAAAAAAAATCCATTACTACAAACCCTCAGCTGATGAAAAATCATTCTACCTTGTCTCTCGAAAGTTTCCCAAATATTCGAAATTAACGCAGCAGATATGGTTGCACTTGCATCATTTCCTCCAACACTATCGTAACCACTATAAGCGAGCAGCAAACCTGAAAGGTGTGTAAATTATTATTGTAAACTGTTTAAGAATCATTTTTTCAAAATACTGGGGAAAAAGATCTTACATTCGATCGTTTACTCTAAAATTCCTGATACTCTGAACCATCCGTCAGACGAATTCGACACATCCTGTACTCAGTTTTCAACTACCAACGTGCTGACCGACAAAGCAAATTACTTATACAGGAAGAAACCATAATCCTAAACTTTCGAACTACCATGCCCAATAAAACAATTATGCTTCATAATTCTCTTTCCCTCCTCTCACCTTTGCTAAGAAGTATATGTAATGACTGTACGAAAAAAAAGTTACGGAATAACCTTCACGGTTGAGCAGCAGAGCACCGCTTTTTGTATTTAGCGTATTGACCTGACCAAGTACTTCCGTTAATGCTTTAGGCTTCAACATTACTTCACTTCATTGCTGATCATATCTCAACTAAATGGAACATAAATTTCGATTCGCACCAGAAGACAACCATTGATCAATTCTAACTATCAAAACAATAGAGATTTTAATTCATCTGTAGTAAACTTTACCTATAAACATGGAGACCACCTATATTACACACCTTCAAAACTTCTATTGCTTCATCATAAATACAAGCGGAATAAAAGACTAACCACAACGAACTGATAAATACTGGTACTACTGGAAACATGCATATTTTATATTTTAGCATAAACATATAAAATACGCAAAAAAAAAGGAGAAAAAACAAATTTAACACAAATAAAGAAGAGGAAATTTATAAGTGAAATACTGAGAGATACAAGTCTAACAAGGGACCAATAAAAAAAAAACCCATTAAAGTCCCTAAATTCCCAAACAAAAGGATAACTAGTATGCAAAATTCATAAGTCATTTGCAACGTGTGATTACTTATATTGAAAGGAGAATGGAAAATAACAATACATAACTTCAGCTGTGACCATTAAGAAGAATGGTAATGGAACTATGAGATGGTCTACCACATGTACACCATTTAAAATAATTATCAGAAATATGAAAACATCAGGAGCACAAATCATCCACGGAGTAGTAAAGTGTCAAACTCACATGAACGAAGATCACGAAGTCAAATTATTCAACTCAAAGAAAAAATTCATATAGTTTAACTGCAATTTCAGTCGGTCCAGCGATGTGCGCAGCTTGGATTCATGCAAACATAATACAGCCTCATTTCCTCCTAAAATGGAACTGACATGTAGGATGTCATAAAAGTCTTCATAACAAAACTTAAAATTCGAAATTAGTTTAAACACTGTGTGAAAAAGAAACTAATTGAAACATACTTCAGCTCTCCTGGACTGAGCTTGGAAAAATACAGCTTCTCGTCCTTGGCACATTGGACAGGGATGGTCTTCGGTTTTTGGCAGTGTTGGATCATGTACAACATCAGCCACAATTTGGGTTAACTCACTAAAGCAAATTGAAATAAAAGGATTCAACAAACTACTGAGAAAATGATAACTTATAATGAAATTCTTATAAAGTACCAAAGTTTCAGAGAAAGAAATCAGACTTCCGAAATCCCTAAACCTACTAATAAACAACCAATTTCACAATCGATTTAAAATCCTACTACCTTTATGACATATAATTCTATGTTTGTATTAAAGCTAAATAGAGAACTATATTTGAGTCCGAAGATCGGCATTTCCCACAATAAGAAATCAGAAGTAAAATGTAAGAGCAAAACTTACTCCACTTCATGCATTAATTTATTGACATAAATACAAGGATTTTCAGAGAGCTGTTTATGATCACAATTTCGACAAGCATATAATAGTTGTCTGTTCTCTTTGTCTTCCTTCGGATACAACATATTGTTACTGGAATAATTTCAGATTTTTGTATAAACTTTCCTAACTAAAAAACACAATGATCCTAATAGAACTACATCTAGATATTCAAGTTGAAGTTGACACCTTTTTTACAATGATTAATTTATGTGCTTTGTATATCGAAACTTTGTCCGTCTCAATTGAAATATAGGACTCACCACTCTGGACAAAACTTGATACCGACAAAACCAGGTTCAGCAGTCATTAGTCAGATTTACAATGTTTATGATATCCTTTTCACGACTTGCAGTTCTCCAAAACTTTCTCTCTCGTAACTTTATTGCACCGGCCACTCCCAGTAAATTATCTTAAACTTCAAATATATATATATATGTGTAATATAATACGATGTCGAGCAGTCAGCCCATGGAAACTACTTCGTGTCATACTACTATCAAAACGCAATCACTTTTTCTCCTTTTGTTGGGAGAGAGGATTTGCCCCAGAAACGACCAACACTTACTGTATGGTAAAATAAAACCACAATACTAACGCCTATGACTGTCCTACACTTTTAAACCTATTCATTCTACAAGTTTCGAAAAAATGCTGATAAGTATTTGAAATACTTGAACAAAGAGAAGCAGGAATAACGAGAAGAGAAACTTTTTACTTTAGTACTTGCTTTTCTAAGCATTTAGTAGGGACACTATAAACTGACTGCAGCAATAATACATTCTGATTACAACAAAAAAATAAGTCGAGTGATTTTAAATTATGAAACATTTCTAATAACAAATAAAAGATTCGGGAATGATACTGGCAATTTTATCGATGAATATACCATGCAAATGCTTACCACAATTCATTCACAAGACGGAACACATCAAAAGCAGCAAATAATATAAAACAGCAAACAACAGTATTTCTCTACAATTAGCAAGATCCAACCAATGAAGCACGATATACCTCTCACTGTCTCACTGGAATCCAGTATGGCGCTACATGTGGCTACACAGTCTGCATGGTATTTATTAGTCAGAATATATAAATGACAGAAATTAATACCAAGCTATCACAGAAATCAAAGTGCACCAGCAGCTGAACATGAACATATCTTCATTTTTGCTTATTGCGCACATCGATAATGTGTATTTTCAATCGAAGAATCTTCTGTTCGGATTTTTACCAAAGAGCGCTACACGAATCTGAGGTACAATCTGTAACAGCCTGTGATTGAAACAAACTTTAGATGTAGTTCAAATACAGTCGACTGTAGCCAAAAATCAATTTCAGTTAAACATTATCACATTACAACTGCAAGAGCACAAAAAGATCCATCGAGAATTAACTTATTCAATCTTTATTTAATAAAAGAATGCTTTCCAAATGTCCACAATAAGAGAAAGAAGTCTGAATGTTTGTGACAGCATGTAATCGAATATCACTCGATCATGCTAGGAATTCAGTGCTGCTGGTAATACAGCGGACGAGACAAGCACCTCCTGCTGTACACCACCAGCATTGTTCTAATTAACACAAGTTCGTTTTGGATAAAGAGAAATAACTGACTTGAGCTGCAATCAAATCTAGACGAGATTCCAGTGTTGATGAAACTTTTATCTTGCCATCCTTCGCTAAGAGTTCTACACCGCCAGCACTTTCATCAGATAAATATTCTGAAGTATCGATTCGTACCTTGAACAAAACAGAAACATACAAAATTAAACTCAAATACAAACCAACATGCCTTCGAAAACTCTGAAAGGTTGAACTTCAAAGGAAGAAACGAAGGCACTTTTAGTGAACATTGATTAGGAAAAAAATTTTAAACCTTCGTACGTTCACCCCACTCTTGTTCTAGTTCATCGAGACATTCCGGTAGAAGTTTCTGCACTGACTGTTCATCTTTTTTACGGCACCGCAATATGACTTCTGACTCTAGCATTTGAAATAACGCCTGTAAAAATCTGAGTGTTTTTCCACTGATTCACAAAAAATAATTCGAAAATAAGAACAACACCTGTAGAATCAAGCCTTTCAAGATTGAAGAATATCTGGTCGAATCAGCAGAAATCCGGCTCAAATTCAGTCGGGCTTCTTCCAGAACCTTATTCAGGTGGTCTTCACGTGCCTTTGAATAAAGTTATTAATTAAATAAATGCATCAACATCATCAAAAGTTGTCTTTTCCCCTCTCCACTACAGACTCAAAACTATTCCTTAATATAACTGGCCAAAAAATATTCGAATTTATTACTTTTAGACATTTCAGACGTCCTTGATTAAGCATGTTTGAACTTTGGATTTTCCTTTGCAATTCTACCTGCTTTTCTTTCTTCTCATAATAATCCAAAATCTTAGTTCGCTGCTGTTGGACAAGACGACCCTAGAAAAAATTTTATAAAGAAGAAACAGCGAACAATGCAATGAAGTATTTTGCTTGCCTCCAACACATGAACTAAACTATTCTCTATAACCATACATCAACACGAATAGTTCTCATAAAAAGATGCATTCTACAGATATTACCTTTTCAATGTTGAATTCTTCTTCCGCTTTTGCGTCAATTTCTTCGGCTTTTTCAATCGCTTCTTGTTCAATAAAAGCTATCATATGCCGTAATTGCTTCTGCACATCGTTATCCGATAAACCCATTCTGTTCCTCTACGAAAAATTTGAACTTAAAATTATTAAGCATTGTAAAACGGAAGGAATTTTACTCCATATTACAACAAAACTGATATATATGATAATTACTGCTTAATCACGACGGTAGCTGAAATATCAAAATAATGAACTAAGCAGACCACTTTGCATGAATGGCTAAACTAAAAAAGCAGCACTGTAAGACTAAAATAGCTTGGAATAACTTAGCTTGTAGAAAGAAAGACCTCAGTAAGTCTAGACACCATATGCTATCCAACCCAGCAAAACTCACTCGCCAATAATCGTCCGGCAGACAGAAAGTTGAAGATTAGAAATCAACGACTATTCATGGTCGTGTCACAGTCCCAGTAACGCTGTGCAATAAACAATATCTCAGCAAACTTCATGAGCTTTGCAATGGAGGAGGAACTAGGAGAGTTCATACAAAAGATGAAGATATGCTATTTTGTTTTCGAAAGAGAGAAAAAAGTAAGCGAGTAGCGTTGCAATTATAGTTATACTTAAGTAGTTGACACTGGTAAACTAACTAGTCTTATCATTTCCATGGAGTTTTATTGTCGCGAAGTATTATTTTACAATATATTCAGTGATGAAATTCTGGACACTTCACACTTTCCTTTTATTTATTCGCGTTATTTTAAACTTTGTTTCTTCTTCGAACAGAAGCAGAAATTGAAAGATTATTGAAGAGTGATGAACGAACTGCTATACTGATTATGAGGAATAGTTATAAAATACAATTAGCTTTGCAAAGATATTCTGGAAGGCGCATGATTGCTCGTCATTTTTAACGTTCATATATTACTCTAATAGATCCAGTTTAATGATGTCGAGAAATCAGAATAACAGTGCTATAATTAGATTATGCTAGTCATTAATGAACGATTCTTGTCGTTTTTTTATTATTCAATGGATACGATGTAATGAAGATGCACTCTTCGGAAGAGTTAAGTGTCAGGTTTTAGTTTCTTTGTATCAGAACAAAATTCGCATATCATTAGCCACTTTACAATACCAAATGCACTGAACTATCTCTTTGAATAATGTATTTCTGTCTTTTAGTCATTACAGCGAAGTTTTGCAATTCCAAAATAGAGTTATTTCAGCAAAAACTAGATCCGAATGTCATCATCACCATCTCCGAACGGTCGGTCCATATTGCTGAAAAGAAAAGGAGTGATACGGCACTGCATTGATAAGAATGAAATAAGCTCATCAGTTGCAAGAATAAGTGAAAACTTACTGAATTCCCTTCGGACAAGCAATTTTTGTGTAAGGCCCATAACAAATGTACGCGTAAGGTGGACATAGACATTGCTGGTTGTTAGTATGATGATGTCCCTGATTCCCGTCCTGACCATGATGTCCCTGATTCCCGTCCTGACCATGATGTCCCTGATTCCCGTAATGACCATGATGTCCCTGACTCCCGTACTGACCATGATGTCCCTGATTCCCGTAATGACCATGATGTCCCTGACTCCCGTACTGACCATGATGTTTCTGATTCCCGTACTGACCATGATGTCCGTAAGATGGACATGTCCTGGTCAGCATATAGCAGATTAAATATGTTTTGTTACTTGAAACAGGGAGTGAAGTGATGCTGACATTCTCTGGGGTAGAAACAAGTTTGGTGGGTAACACTGGGACGGAAACGTTTCCAGGTGGCAGTGAAGCAGTAGACGTGAGACCATCGGAGACGTTAGTTGAAGGAGAGATTGTCTTGGCGGTAATATTCAGCTCAATCGAAGCATTCAACGTAAGTGTCGGTGGCGACGGCCGTATCCAGGGCGAGAATGCGGTTGTTGTCTCGCTAATTTCTTCAGTTGTTGTCGTCACGGCAACTGTAGGTGATACTGTCGTGATGACAACTTCCACTTCAACTAAATCTGCAGACCAAATCGCGTCACTAGGTTTAACCAGAAACTTAATTTTTTATCAGAAATCTATGCTAACATTAAATCAGTAACATAATTCTTTATTTATTGCTATCGATAAGAATACGACAACATACTCGTAATTAAGCTTACCCTCTTGTCCAAATGCAACAGTTGACAAAATTTCAATTAAAATTCCACAAAACAGTGGCAAATGCATGCCGCTTGAATTTAATTTTCTTCTTCTGGCTACATTCTGAGCATTTATACCACATTGTTGTTTATATTTTTCTCAAAATTCTGCATATCCTATTTGAGAAAATCACTGATCAGATTAATTTGATTGTTGTGCACAAAATTTTGTTAGTTATCTAAACGCTTTATCAGTTTATCAGAAATTATTTTATAATTATGAGAATCATTTCGAATACAATTCAACTTGCTCAATTCTATGCAATATTCAAATCTGATAGTTTGGTTGCTGTTGAATAAACAAAAGATAAACACTATAATTATAATAATAATTTGCTATCAGAAACTTATCCAGCGTGAATTAATTTCGTCTGATTATTGATAACGATTTTTTTTTTCTTTTTTTTAATGCAATTAATCAATGATTGCTGATATTGCATCCCTCTATCATTGTCTTCAATTAAAATTATATTCAAGATATTTTGCGGGATATTGTAACAAATATATTCGTTTTAAAGTGTTAATTTCAAGCAGTAATTTTTTTTTTTTCCACGCTTATCTAGCACTTCCACACAAACTGTTATATTTTTCTAGCTTCACTACTCTACAGCTAAAAGGAAATTCCAACACTTTACAACATATGAACTGACTTAATTGAAAATAACTCTAGTCTAGATATGATAGCTTGTAGTGGCAGTAAAAGAGGATCGGATGCGCTGTCTTATTGTGAAAAAAAAAAAAAAAAAAAAATACTGCCTTCCAAATATTTAGATGAAATTTAGAATTCTTAAAAAAAACTATTTTTTTTTTCAAATCTTTAATAAAAGCATTTATGAAAAAAAAAAAAAAAAAAAGAACGAAAACTGTAAGATATTAAACTTTGATGATATATTTAAAACATTTGAAAGATAGCTAATCTTCCTTAACTTCGATATTTTTGAACAGTCTCACATACATCCTTATAATCAGCATCATTTTTTGGCTTCCGCACAGCTTTCATATATCGTCTGGTTGCTTCATCAGTACCGTTATCATCATGAAATAATAGTACAATAAAAGTGAGAGTTTGAGATTCATTAGACGTCAAAAGTTTCGAAAATCAAGAATAAATAAGGCAGGAAATTAGCACTACCAATTCAAAGATTTGGAAAATACACGCTCAGAACTGGAATCTCAGAAATTTCAGGTACTCTTAAATATTTCCGGTAATTACAAGGAAGAGAATTAGGAAGAGCATATCAAGTCAGATGAGAAATTCGAGAGTAAATGAAAACTGTTCCGAAAGGCAATAATGAATACACAACAACATCTTCCTCTCTTTCAGTAACTCTCATCCATCAAATCCTTCTATACATTATGGGATTATTTTTTCTTGATTGCTTAAATAATTTTCTTAATCGCAATTAGTTCCACGCTAAATGGTATAATAAAGTGGAATAAATGTTATTATAATATGAAAAAGTTATGTGAAAATGTGAGAAGTAGAAATGGAATGCAATGAAATTAAAAATCTTGTTATACGCAACTGGAAAGATTTTGATAATTATCGAATGTAAGGAAGTTTCCCTATTACCTAATTATCAGTGGGATGAATTTCAAAGTCATAAACTTTTAATAATAATAACTTTTTTTTTTTTAAATTATGCTTGTTAACACTGAGCCAATAGGTGCATGCATCTATATGAATGAATTTAAATGGTTTCAATTAAAGTGCAACCTATAAATTATATATACGAAATTGTTCTTTGAAATTTTAACACCATCTATAAAATTAGCATGATGTTGGTGATTTCTGTAAACACTGATAGCATGAAAAATCTTCACCTTCAACGCTTAATTAATGAATGAATGGACAAACTCTTGACGAGGAATTGCAATTGCAAAATATGCTGTTTGCTTTTTGATTCTCAAATTTGATTTGCATCGAACAGAACCAGCGAATTATATATATATATTTGAAACATAAGTCACAAAACATTTCCACCATTTCCACACAAACTAATGGATGGAGGAATATTTACATAATCGATAAAATTCTAACCAACAACAATTTAATCTCATCACTGATCAACACACCACAATATTCAGTGTTTCACAACTGTAAACAACAACAACATATGATTGACATAAACAGAGTCCAAACAGTGCTAAGAGTTGCAGAAGAAACAACACTCACTGCTTGTAAGAATTACAAAACTGCGCCAATTAGAGACGCAATTGTTTCTTTCGCTCTTCCACGCTACTGGAAAAATAAATTTCTATTTTCAGCATAATCGTTTTCTGGTTATTGTGAAAGTTCCATCTTCTAAGTAGAAGAATTTTTTCTTACTTGCTTCTGCGTTTTACGTAACATTTTCACTGGCGTCATACGTAAGGAAAGTTCTTTTGAAGGTAATAGGAAACAAGTTGTGTCACAATGATTTCATTAAATTACTTTTTTCATTACTACGCTGCAACTTTAAATTGTTGTCCATTCGAGTTCAATTTTATTTTTTCAATGAATAACAGAAAAAAAAAAAAGAGAAAAAAAGGAGTTGGACTGTCTGTTAATTACCATAATTACATAATCTAATTCAACGTATGTAAACACGTACGAGAAACAACTAATAGAACTGTTATTCTGATTTCCCACAAGACAAAATAGCATAAGCTTCCTGATGTGCACTGTGTGATCGTTGGCAATGATTCTTGAATTCTTCTATATGAGAGCAAGGAACTTGACCTATTCCTGTGTAAATATTCGTCGTTGGTACAGACGAGATAGTCTTTTCAAGTTTAAGCATGCAGTGCTGTGATCATGAAGAATGGAAGCAGAGGTCATACAACTACCAAAATATAAGCTCGCATAATCTGAAGAAGATGTAGGTGGTTGAAGGAAGTTTATATTTTATCAATGTTGTCTACAAAAAATCAGCCACTGCTAGTTAGTGCTTGTACAGAGTATTATTATTATTGATGAGTATCGAAGAAACGAACCGATGTACGAGGAAAGAGTGAACTGCGTGTTAACTGAAAATATTTCCGTAGAATTAAGAAAAAGATTTTCAAAATTATTTCAGCCTATCTTGATGCAGCCTGGAAGTTATAAACGCTTCACGATATCAGCACATGGCTTTTTTCATCGTTAATGAAGCCTAAAATTTAAGCATTTTCAAACTTCCTCCTATTCGGAACAGTTAAAGGTAGTTTTGAAGTCGAAAACATAGACAAATTAGGAAATTAATTAATAGCACAATCGGCGATTGATTGATTAGTTTAAACAAAGTCTAGCAATCATTTAGACTGGGTAATATTTCCGTAAATGACGACATCTAACAGGAACATAACGTCATTCTCGTGTGGAAAGTTGTTGTTAGAGATTACTTGATGTGATAACTATATCAGAAATACTGAAGATCTGCCTCTCTCTATCATACATACACCCAGGTAGTCAGTCGTTCAGTTCCAATACATTATTAGAAAGCACTGAAGTGAGAATGTTCATCTATTTTGTTTAGCTATTTTATCGAGTGAGATTTATAATCAAATGGAAAGAATTCCGGCGAAAACTTTTCTCAATATACCTGAAATGAGCTGAAAGCAGCCGGATGGATGTTTTTATTATTGAATTATAGTAGTTAATAATAATAACATGAGCATACTGAAGTAGAAGAACCTAATAAGGAAATAAATACCGTAACGGAATAGAGAAATAATTATGTGTACATATTATGTGCATGTGGCATTTTCAGTTCAGCAATTAGAATTCATTCCCTCATCCGTAACAAATTAGATGAAACTCGTTAGCAGTGTTGCGGAAACGTTGTTGAATGCAAAAGGATGCGAAGTGAATTGAGATTAGATTCATTTATAAACTTTCCACTTTTTCAATTCACCTCTTTTCGAGTTCATCGCTGCGTTTTATTTTAGAAAAATATTCGGACTCGCAATTCTTTTCATTTTCAGTTTCTCCTTTGGACAGAATTTTTTATTCCACAGAGGCTGCGAAAGGATATGCTTATGGATGGAGCAGAACGATTATAATTTATGCGCCGGTAAATGTCATCATGACAAGTTAGCATCGACCGATTACTAATTAACCTTAAGGAAAAATTTAATGAACTCCTCTAGTTTCTTTTTTTTGTGTATGTGTTTGATTGCATGCCCCTGTTACTACTTGTTTCAAGGATTGTTCAACCAGACAACAGACTGTGAATTTCTATCAGATAGCACTTTTCAAAACACTATGATCTTTCCAGATTATATTAAAATAATCAAATTGCATATCATCAATGAATCGAAAAATAATGATTATTGGAATATTGGGATGCTGAAATTGCCACTTGCAGAAGAAGCTCCTACTTCAATATTTCGTTTGGAGGAACAAAATAAATTGTTCTTCGGCTTTTTCTTCCTAATTTATTCCGATAATTACGATCAGTTTGACCTTTCTCGTCTGTAGAGTACGATTATTATCGAATTGATCTTGGAAATAAAATCTCTTTATCACCCCTGCCAGCATTTGCCCTCATTTCCCCGGCAATAGCAGATGATTCTTCCGCAAATTAAATTCATCTCGTCGTTGTCTCGTCTGACACTAACATATACCGAAATCTTTTTTGTAAATGCGCGAAATTTACTTCCCGACAAAAGGGCTTTCAAGGCAGAATATATTATAGATGGGTGCTTTAACAAAAGCCCGCAATGAAAATCATAAATCATTGACGGGGAAGAAAGCACTAAACAACGACTGGATTAACGGAAGGTACTGAAATTTCAAAAAAGTTTCATTGGGACTCTCAACTTTCACTCGTCATGTTCAGTGAGCATTGCTGAGACGATTGATAACTGATGTTTATCGAAGTCAAGAGTGAAATAAAACGGACCAGCTATCCAATTCAGACAGCTGTTCTTTCATGAACAGCAATAAGATGTACTAATTTCTCTTCGTTAAATTCTATAAGTGTAAACTGACTAATTTTGACTAGACATTTTAACAATTCCACTTTCTTTTTCTTCGTTTCAGAAGCTAATAACTGTTCCTCCTTTATGATGACAGTTTTGCACACCACAAAACTTTTCATCCTGTACTGATCCAATCCCAACGTTTGCCAAACATTGTAACATTTGGTCGTCATTAATTTCCAATGAAACCATTCGAAACGATTTTGTTTTAAATAATTGATATTTCCACATACATACACACACACACACACACACACATAGAGAGAGAGAGAGAGAGAGAGAGAGAGAGAGAGAGAGAGAGAGACGAGTGGGTTACCGTATGCCGGGTTGATCGGAAGTTCGATTTCGATGTGACACAATTCAAGTATATTTTTCTTCTGCAAGAAAAAAGAGATAAAAAACACACACATACTGCTTCTTTTCCAACAACAAAATCCACCAACTTTCAATGAATTCACAAAAAAAAAAGAGAGGGAAAAATATGAAATTAGAGAAAAACAAATAAGGAATAAACAGTTTTGAAAAAATAAATGTGATTAAAGAATGGAACATAGCTATGATATAATAATAAAACGAAAAAATGACAGCGCGAAGGGAGGGAATGAAGAAAGAAACAACAATTGACAATTCAGTAAAAAAAATTTTGAATACATGTCATTTACATATGTGCAATGATCAAATGAATAACATACTTCAGGAATATAGGAGGAGTACTGTATATATGTATTATACTAGATGAAATTGCCACTTGTCCATGCAAATCACATTCCCTCTCGTAAATGTAACACACATTATACCGTAACCTTCATGTTATACAGTAATAACAGCTTCTGCTGTATACACACACACACACACACACACACACATAGATTACATATACATCACACAAACCACGGTCCAAAAAGTGCTGATTGAAAAAGCACAGTATGGTTAAGGTAAGAAAAAGAGGAGGATACATTGTTTAAATTCAGTTTAGTAATTCAAGTTTGATTCTGTAATATGGGGCTGTAATCTAAAATGTATTTGTTTCACATAGCAAAGAACATGATAATTTCATTTAAAAGCTATCGTAAAACAGAATACAACAGGGGAGGAAAGGAAATACTCAATAAGTTTGGGTCACTCTCAAAAAATGTCCAAGCCAAATTTAGTAATTACTGATGAATAGCTTTTCTTTTCTCTTGATCCGATTAAATAAAATAAATCCTTAAGTGAATAAGAATAGCATTTGCTGGATATTTGTCTAATGAATAAAAAGAAAAAGTTGTGACATGTGATTTTCTTTCTCAGCGGTAAAAAATCGCAAATTTTAAGTCAGAAGGGAAGCGGCATTACGATAACTCCCTGAACAGAACTTCTAAATAAATGATTTAAAAGTGAGGAAAAAGGAGAAGGATGAGATGGAAAAAAAGCTATGTCGTGTTCGAAATGAATATATATAATTTTGTGAAACGAGGTAGGATTAATAGTATTATTAATAATAGTAGTAATAGGAGTAGCGGCAATAATAGCTACAGTAATGAATTCAAAATTAAAGAAAAATCTTTTCAAAATTTTACAGGCAAAATTCAAACCCATCATATTTATTGAAAAAAGAGTACGATTATTTTTTCTCCAAATTTCGAATTAAAAAGTGTATACAAAAATAGATCCCTGAAACGATAGCTCAGAAAACAATAAACTGCAATATTCTTTTTTTTTTTTTTTTTCTTTTTTCAGTATTAAAAGATAAGATCAAAATTGCCGAAATTTTCTAGGCTTTTCTGTAAACATAGCGAAAAATGCTAAGTATGAAATTTTTTAACTATCAGTCTGAAAAGTTTGTTTTGTTTAAAAAGATTACAATACGTTTAGCTAATTCTCTTCCATCAATACCATTTAATGATATAATCAACCTACACTAGAACTTAAATCTACCGAATAAAAATTTGAAAAAAAAAACGAACTTTCAAGCAACAAATACATCTCAAGATGGTAAAGGAGATGATTGTCAATAGTAATTAAGAGAAGCGAAAATAAACGGAAATTTCACGAAAAATTTGTAGCAAAATTTCTGCAATATCGATTAACTCAATTTGAAGAACTGTGGTGGATGACATTTACAAACCACGTTAAAAATAAATTTGTGACTACTGACTGCCTAACGTACAGTGTCTAAATAAATTTTTGTGAATTTTTACTGCTTTTTGACATCATTACGCTAATAATTTCAAGGAAAGTGTGACCTAAAATAAAGGTTAGGTACAACAATTTCAATGACATTTCAAAAAATCATTAAAATTACAATTTTCGTCTTAATGGATGATACCATTACGGCAGTATGGGTATTTTTTCATCTTAAAGGAAGCTTTCAAGTTCACTGATCTAAAGATTTTAAAGCAACAGAAGTGGCAAAATGATGTAATTTCATCACAAATTCGGGTTAATTACAATTCCTTTTTTTTTTCCTTTTTTTTTTTGACGGTGACAACTTTGTCATGTGCGAAAATCATCGCTGCAGAATGTCTAAAAGAAGGAAAAAGTTTTGGATAAGTTGAAACTGAAAAACCACGAAGTAACGAAATGAAGAATGAGCCTGACACCACCTGTCTACCTCAACAGGTATGCAAGATTACGATAATTACGACTTGCAGCAGCAATAACAAGAAAAAAACTGAAATAAAATACTGAAAATAGGCATTAATTTCTCAACTTTTTTTGCAGTTCTCAGATTCTGGACAAATGCATTAGATGTGGTGAGCGTTTCCAAAATTCAGACATTCATTTGTACTTCCAAAATTCGAAAATTTCCTATTGCTTTGAAACAAATTTACTGATTTCACTGTCGAAAATGTGTTATAAAAAGTTTATCAAAACAAAAAAGAAAAAAAGAAAAAAAAAAGAGAAAAGAAAAAGGAAAAAGGATTTATTTGGATGCAACACTGAATTCAATAAAAGGGAACGAAAGAAATGCAATATAATGAATACACTTACATGCAACCAGTAAACCCCAATTATGTTATCGAAATTAAATGTTAAACTAAGAAGTTGAAATGCACTAGTAAAATTTGAATAAGTGCAATCGAGAAAAATGAAATCTCTGTACAAAATAAATGGCATAAACATTAGTTCCAGGATCTGGGAGGAAAAAAAGAACGATTGATCGGTAATAATAAACGATAATGAAATGATAGATGAAATTCTTATCAAGCATCTTATATTATGCAAAAAAAAAAGAGAAAGAAAGGATTAACTAATTAAAATTTTAGTTAGGAAAAGTTGAGAAATCAAAAAAAAAATTGCAATGAAAGGAAAAAATAAATGAGAGCACAGTAATTTTCTCACACTTAGTAAAAAATATAACTCAATTTTCGCTGGAAACAAAAATTTTTTTTTTTTTATCAAATTTTCTTCTTTGCAGAAAGATGCAAAAAAAAAAAAAAAAAATTCTGAAAGTACGAGACTTAAATTCACAGAAATACTTCTCTCGGCAACCTTCTACAAAAAAGCAAAATTGGGTCCAAGAAATTTACTAAGAGAATGAGTGTTGTTGATTGAAATGAAGGAAAAACATACTCCATTCATTTCGATCGCTGTTGAAGATTAGAACAAGGACGGAGGAAAGATAAAAACAAAAGTGTATAATTGATTAGACTTGGAAAAAATTAAAAGGAGCAGGCAAGAGAGAGAGAGAGCTTAAATAATGGAATTGCTACAAATTCTGCGTGAGATGAAGTGATAAATTAAAAAGAACTGATATTTAGGGACGGGAACTTTAGTACGACATCGCTGTTAGTGTACTATTCACAATCTCATCTCTCGTTTAAATGAAATTTTTGTAGAATTTTTGGAATGAACTAATCAAAATAAAAAAAAAAAATTAAATTTATGAAAAAGATGTCTATTGCTGCTGAATGTGTCTTGCTATTCATCCAGAAGCTAAAATTCAAAAAAAAAAATTATGAAAACAGAAAATTCAAAAAGATACAGAAAAAGAGTGGTGTAATTTGATAAAATGGAAATATTTTCATCGGTTTTCTTCAAAAAAAAAAGATAACAGTAAGGATAATAGTGATGAAATATGTGGCATTGGGAGAGAAAAGACGAACCGATAAGTAAATGAGGCGATGATTTCAGGATAATTTTAACGATATAAAGTAAAATCATGACGCAACAGAAAAGAATTAAAAAAGAAGAAAGAAGAACGGTGACTTTTAGGAAAACTGTCGTCAACAGTTCTGGAGAATTTCCCAAATTTTCATCCTTTTTTTCGAAAAAAAGAAAGAAAAAAGAACAGAGACTCATACAATGTGAGGAGATCACGACGCGAAAACAAAATAACAGATAAATTTAGCATATTTTGATGTTTTATCAATTACAAAAGTCTCTAACGTAATTAAGCATCAAAGTTCCATTTAAAACACTGAAATGATTTGAAATTTTGGAAATTAAGAAAGAATTATTAGCTAAAGTAAATGGCCACGAGGAATGCCATATTAATGATATTTGATCATTATTTAATCACCGAAATATGCCATTAATTATAGTTTTATATGGCGCACCAATAATATCATCACTACGGGTGCTAGTACCAGCCAATGCTTCCTTTTTCCACTTTTTATATTCCTTTTTTTTTTTTCTCTCTCTCTCTCTCTTCGTAATTCAAGCTTGAGCACTTAAATGTTCTAGAAAATGGTAAGAGTGAAACATGAGCTGGTACCTTGAGCAAATCGACTTCGTGATATCCTATCCAAATACAGAATACACATTGTTTAGAGAACACTGTTGAGCCACCATGCAAGGTTGCTTTGTTTTTTTAAAGTTTACATTGAAATAAGTTTTGACTGGAAGAAAAACTTTGAAGGAACATACAAAGTTGGAAAAAAAGGACGAATCACTGATTTTGTTACTTACACGCATCGACTTTTATAAAGGGGACAGGAAACATGTGAATGACGGATTATGCTCCTGTAAAAGCAAAAAAGTAATGAAAACAAGCTTTCAAATGAAGGAAATATTCCCAAGTGGTGAAATTGTTCTGGGACAATAGGAGAAGAACTAAAAAAACTAGGCAATATCATTTTAAGTCTTTTCTAATCCAACCGGATAAAACGTACTTCGGTTTCATGAATGGTTGTTGTAGGAGGAGAGGAGAGGGAAAAACAATAGATTATCCCAGCAAAACAATTAATATTGCTATCTGATCCTTTGATAAGGCCTCATTTCAGACTTTCAATTTCCAGTGATCAATGATCCATTTTACTTAAAATGGTGAAAAAATATCCTGCAAAATCCCGACATACTTATAATTGAACGAATTAAAGCCCTGCAAGGGAGCAAACCAAAAAACTTGTTACTTAAGAGAAACAGAAAAAAGTAACATCCACGAAACATAGTATTTCAAAAAAAAAAAAAAATGATTAAATAACAGCAAACTATAACAGAAAATATGTGAATGATTATAGGACGATAATTATGACGACAAAACATTTCAATATAGTAATTCTCTTTTCAAGGTGCTTTTTTCTTTGTTGCTATCAGTTTATGCATCTTTGCATATAATTTTGCATACAATTTTGCAATTTCCACAATGAATTTTGGAAATAAATGATGAAACAAATGAACAAAAAAGCAAACAAATTTTGTTTTTTTTTTTTTTTTTTTTTGTTTTTTGTTTTTTATTCCAATGAGATATTGAAGACAAAGAATAAGAAGTGGAGAGAGCGAGAGAGAGAAAAGGTTGTATGGTTCACCTGAGCCTGAAGTCACAATATGTCACATCATTGGTCAGCACTACTACTATTACTACTACTGCCAGTAGCACCACCGCCACCGCCACCGCCACCACCGCCACCACCACCACCCGTTTGTGTACCGTCACAATCGACGGGTCGGAATGTGCAATCGGCTTGTTGGCAGCGTACCTGTTGATGCTGTGGACAGCGCCGTCCACCTGAGGTAGAAGTTGTTAGCGCCCAGTCATGCTGCAAAAAAAATCCAGCAATTAATTTTGTGGTGAAAACAAAGAACCGCAGCATGCTGAGATGAGTGTATCTGTACGCAATATTTGCACGCTGTGAGAATAAACTTAAAATTTGAAAAAAAAGAGAAAGCTTAAAAAACTGAGAATATAACAATAACAAGAAAATGCGCTGATTACTTTTCGCTTTTCGATATCTTTATCACTGTCACCCATCGCTGAATCGACAAATTCTTGAGATCCAATTCCACAAACGTTACTTACCACCAGGCGCTACAACAGATCAAGATTGAAATCGCAGTTAAATTCAAATTTCAATCACTTCATCATGAAGAGCTAACCACCACAAGCATTACATCCACCTATTTCACTTCTTCCTCCTCCTCACCTACTCCTCCAGTATCAGTACACTGTGAATCCATTAAGGTGACATCAACAATCTGAAGAAACAAATTCACAGAATCATGTCCTTTTCAGTTTACGCAGGCGCAGTAAACCACTCGTATTTAGCCACTCTTCCGTGCAAATATTTACCAGTACTTGATCTTCCGCTAAATTTCGTGTTTATCGGTGTTCTTATTTATTTAGGGATGATGTTAAAGGGGTGAATTGCTCTGCTCTTAAGGACCGACAGTTGGAGAAACTCAACAGGGCATACACCTCAAGCATCATTTCAATGCCGAAACAGAGTCCGTATTACTGGGACGGAAGGTAGACTTATCAAATTTATATTTATGAAGACAACGTAAATGTGTCAATATAACAATGATGCATTCATAGAACTCTTTTGTTTCGAATTTGCAGTTTTATTTCAAATTTAAATTTATCATTCCTAAGTGAACTTTTTCCTTTACACATCAACTTCCAGTTCATATAGCTAAAAGTAAACTGATTACCAACCTCTCGCATTTTTTCGAAATCAAGCGACGGTCGACCGTTACTGATCATACGACCACGTTTCAGCGGATGCATAGGCAACGCATCTAATTCACTGGCGGAATCCGTCTTGTTTGGCTGCTGCTGTTGCTGTTGATGATGGTTAGTTGTTGCGGAAGCAACGGAAGAACGTCGCACACCAGGATTATGGATGATAACTTTGACTGGTTGTCGACGTGCGGCAACAAGTGTCTCACGTGGACTATCCGAACCGCCACCACCTATAGCAGTATATCTGTCACTTTACTAATGAATGGATTTTTAATATTTTACTAACATATCTCCTTTTCCCGTTATCACGAAACGGAACTAACGGACATATTGCCTACGCCGTGGAACAGTGTTTGGTCTAGCTACACACCTATCGACAGTTTAAAAATCGTACATCTGTTGAGGGTGGATTAAGTCATCTTGAGATACACTTGAACAGATCTCGAGGTCATTTTGTGGGATTAATTTATTACAGACAAGAAACAATCAACAATTCCAATCAGGTGAACACAAATTATCTGCCAAGCAACGTAACAGTAACTTACTGGTATAACTACGAAGTCTGGTTGCAATCGGAGAGGAAGGTGGCTTAGAATCATGAGCAAGGCGAAGTTTCGACGTGATACTCTCGTATCGACGTTTCTCTCCAATCATTCCGTGAGTTAACACTTGCTGCTGGTGATGGTGATGCTGATGTTGGTGATTCTGAGCAATAAGCAATAAATCAAATGCAATATTTTTGTCGCTTATTCCGGCAGAATCCTGAATTGAAATTATCGTAAATTTTATAGGATCCGAAAAATGCAAATAACTCACGCGTCTAGTATTCTCTTATTTCTTCAAACGAAAAAAAAAAAACGACTGATTACTCAAACAACCCGACTTACAGTTTATACAGTTTTATGGATAGCAAGGTTTTATTTATTTTTTCGTCCCCTTTATCTTTCAATATTTTTTCCATTTATAAATGATAGTGAAAGAAATATTACTTCAAGGTAAAAATAAAGCACTAATGGTTATCAATGAAAGAAACTTATACTATCACTTCTCACAGAAACACAAAACTTGTAAAACGAACAAATGGATACAACAAATTCAAATAAATAAACATTAAGTGTATAAATGTATTTTTAAAATTGAAATAAAATGCAAAAATAAAACAGAATTAGTTGACAGTGATGAGCAAAGATGGAGAAGTGCTACTTCATACTTCAGTGCAGAATAATTAATGTCATTTGCCGAGACTCGTAACAGTAATTGGTCATAATGTATTCAAACCCTAGATTTATGGTGTCACATAAGTGAGCTAATGTTAAATGAAATAAAAATTGAAATTTACTGTCTTTAGTTACTAACTGACATCACGTCTCACATGACGACTTGCTTACTCTTTTGTTTCTTGTTACTAACAGTAATATGACATTTCGAGAAGTTTACTTCACACCATTGCCGATAAGACTGAACGACAATTCCGCCTTCGATAATCACTGATAAGAGAATAAGGTATCTGTAAACCGGTGCACTTGGTTTCTGCTTAATTTTATGACTAACTTGCGAGTAAAAAATTAAGGTTAAAGAGGATGGAAAACACAAAAAAAAAAAATTATGGTAGCAAGTAAAGCACAAAAAAAAAACATTTTTCTAAACAATTTTGAGAAATATTATTTATAAACATTTGCTAAAATACAATATTTTAAAAGTCTCTTTTCTTTTTAGAATAAGAACAAAGTAGCTTCGAAAAAAAATTTCTCATGTTTTAATAAATTCAAAAGTTTAAATAAATGAATTGATGGAACATAAAATTTATTTTAAAATATTAATATATTGGTAGTAGTTAGCACTGTCGCATTGTTGGCATTTCTAATCAAAATTTGTTAAAGTAAAATGAGAAATTCAAAAATTTAAGTCAAAAAATAGTAGAAGTGCTAGGGATATGAATAAAAACACGAATAGTGAATTAGGCCAAAGAGGAAAATTAAAATAAACTTTGGTAATTAAATGATTTCAATCCATATAATCTCGTCCTTTGATTCCGTTCTCATCGGTCTCGAGAAGAAGCACAAAAGTGTAACGTATCCAGATTTTTTCAAATACTTTTGTTCGAGACAATTTAAACTAGATTTTTAGCATTTTTCCGGCAGGTATGTATGCAATCAATACCTGCAGTGTCAATTGGTCACTAACGATCAGTGATGCTATCATTGTATTATACAACTATTACAATCATAAATGTTACTGCAAGGTAAATTTATCACGGTGCACAAAGTGATAACACTTTTAAAAAGTGAGTTTTTTTTTTTTTTAAAGTTTTTAAAAAGATAAATAAACAGTAATTTTATTCCACAGACTTCGTTAATGGTAGTGGCACATATCTAAGAGATGTGGCAAAACTCAAAATAGCCAAAAGTGATAACAACATTAAACAGCACAGTATGGATGGAATTATGCACTATAAATATTTTATATTCATAAAAATGTATTATATCAGCTTAAGGTTGTAGCACTTAAATCACAATTCAATCACTATCATATTAATTTAACCCTTTTTTTTTTTTTTTTTTTTTTTATTTATATGGTTAGAAATTGAAATACTGAAGGTTGATGAGAAATTTGAGCAATTCCTCATCGAGACGAAAACAGTTAGAAAACGGAAAGTTCCGCAATATCTCTTTCTTATCGAAAAAAGGCCGAAGATGAGACTAGAAGTGAGTAGTTAAATTTTTTATTGTCCACACACCTAATATAAGAGGATGTTTATTATGATAAATTTTTTTCTAGAGAAATTAAGAGAAGTAAAAGCAAACTATAGCATATTGAAATGAAAACAGAAAACTGGATAACCACGTGCCAATTTCAAAATTTCAAATTCGAAAGATACCAGTAAATGGGGTTTATAATTATCAGCATTATCTAATAAATTATCAGCACAGTCATTCATTCTATCGCAAAAACAATTCACAGACATCATTATTGCTTTATAAAAAATCGAAAGCTAGTGAGTTCCATGACTACTAATAATTATTTACTGCTGCATATCGTAATACCACAATCATGTTATGACACATTATAATAATAGATAATGCCGAGTCGGTAAAAATTTAATTAATAGATATATTTTAAGCCTCCGTAGCAGTAACAAATCTCGTAATTGGGAAACGGAAATTGAATAGTATACAATTAAAGATCTAGGGCACTACTGAGGATCGACAGGAGGGAGATAGATATTCGAGGATATCAAGAATCCATGATCTTGTTATGCTGACTGATTGCTCAAATTGTAAAAGATATAACGCCTTTTAGATTTTAAGAGAAAAAAAAAAAAAAAAAAACCTGAAAATTATTACACACTGAATGCATCATAATACAAATAGTAAAATTTTGCTAAATTGATCTTAATGATAAAGCATAATGATTTTCATATCAACTGAGAAATTTTTCACCAGGACTTCAGGTAAAAAAGAAGAAATGCACTGAACTCACCGATCACTTGCAGCAAGAAGAAACTGATGCAATTTATGCATTAGATCAGAATTCAAAAAGACGAAAAAAGCCTCTTCAGTAATTAACAAAATTCAAAAAAGAAAGTGCAAATAAATTAATTGGTACAATTCTGAATAATATATTCTTAAATGGAAATATTACTAGCAGTATGCTTAAAGGAAAGATGAACTATTTGATACCAGAAGTCATCCCAACTACAATAGAAGCTCAAGTATTTGGCAGAAGCCCTCAAAAGGAAATTATTGTACCACCTAGTTCCTCAAATATGGAAGGAGTTTCCGAGACAGTTTGTATTCTTCCCGAAGGTCGTTGTTAATGAAACAATCAAAAGAGAAATAAGAAACAAAACATGTAATAACACAAAATTTCGTTCTTCCTTAGTTTTTTTTTTTTTTTTTTCTTACCCTTAAATGCTAATATTTTCTTACTTCTAGAATCAGATGTGTTTGGAAATGTAAGATGTGATCAAACTAAGAATTTCTTTGACATTCTAAGAGGTATCGAAACTGTTTTACTGTCTTAATTAAGCATTTCTTATTCCATAAATTCGAAAGAATAATCGAATTTGCTTAATTTGAAATTCTATTTTTTTTTTTTAAATTCTATTTTTCAAAATTAAACGTGTCTTTAAAATTTCAAATGTTTCGTTCTTTGCAAATTATTAGAAACTTCATGTTATTATGATGCTTTAATAGCAAGGCGGAAAATGCATGAAATTGTCTGCTTAACTGACAATTTTGAAGTATATAAAGAAGGATTTACAACTTCTGAAATGGTCTGTCAAGTGTCACAGAATGGAACCACCGACCGAATACCCATTATCACTCGAACCGCTACCTACCTACTGCCACAACCACCTGCTGTGAGTAATTTACAAGGACTTTTCGAGCGAATAAAAGAAAATAAGGACAGTAGTGCAGCAATTAGTTCGGCAAATGATGATGGCACATAATAATATTCTGCGAGAATTTCACGGAATAAGAAGTATTCACTTGACAGTATCAATTTATTTCAATTTCAAATCGCCACACGCACGCAGCTTCCGACAAAACACTTACGCGACAACTTGTACAGAGAATGCCACGTATCATCGTCTCAACGAGTGCACACTCCGAATTCATTTACTTCTCGACATGATCTTCACTTCCACTACAACGCAACTGATCGAAAAGAAGAAATTTACGTGAAGAAATTTCACCCACCTGATTGGATTCATTTTGAAGATGACGTCTTCTAGTGACCGGACGGAATGCTCCCGTTTCAGCTTTCCCTGAGTCAGTATTGCTACGTTCTGTCGTTCTTACAACATTATCATTCATTTTACCCGCATTCATCAAAACTGTCGTTGTAACACTAAAAGAAAAAAATATTTGAATTTAAATTTCAAAAAAAAAAAAGAGGAATTTATTAGTACACTAGTTGATAATAACATAATACGCATTCTCGCGAAAAAAAAAACCACTTGTCTGTCACAATCGTAAATGCAAATGAGCTTCCGAAAGTCTCAACCACCAAAATATTCATTCTGCTTAGTATTCGTTCTTGATTAAAAGCTAACAGTTGGCCTTAAAAATGACTAGTTGAATAATAAATGAAACAAACTTCCCACACTCAGTTTGTTCCAAAATTGTTAAAAAAAAAAAATAAGTGATAATTTTCTTTTCATTTTTTGACCATTTCTCTTCTGTCATCTTTTTTTTTTTTTTTTTTTTGACAAAAATTACATTATCATCAAAATTCTAACCTTAAAAATGAAATGCAATTTACGGAGCAAATTATATGCAATTCATCACAAATCACTTCTTCGTCTTTTTATTCTAATCATTTTACGGCAACACAAAAAGACACTACAATTTCTCGAGCTTATAATTTTCCCCAAATACATCAATAATAAAATCATACTTTCTTATCCCAAAGTTTATACCTCTTATCACACCTTGATGATAGGATCAATTCCCAATCAGAAAGAAAAATTTTTATCATACGGTAACTGTGTACAGGCACAGAAGAATCTATTTAAATCATACCGTTTATAAGCTTTGCCAAACGCATTAAAATTTCTTTTCCCCAAAAGTTTACTGAAACTCGAAATGAAATAGCACTAATTTTATTATTAACGCATATGACATATGAGAGAGACACACACACACACACAGATCGTCAAATATTCTTAAGTGTGTGTGACCTGGATACGAGACGTCTACTATACTACAGGTGGCATAAGGCACGTAACCGATTTTTTGCCTCATCTTAAAACCGGTTCTGAAGGAGGAACAGAGGGGACAGTGGAAAATTTCACTGGTAAATAAATTCACTAAAAGAAAGGAAATACTTCACCTTGATAATATTCCATAATTCCAAGGGATAAATATTGTCTTCAAGCGTTTTGCATTTTTGTAATCTAACACTTATTATGCATAAAACAAAGTTCTCAACATTGGTGAATGGATTTTAGTGTTAAATTAGTTTTTCATAAGCGACAACAAAAAAGACTTATAAAATCCATTAAAACCTATCAATCCTTCCGTAACAGACATCAGATACCTCAAGAATCAAGCATTTCTAACAAGAAAAAGCAGAATTGAAAATGTTTTTATAATTTAGTAAATGGATTTGCGTTATCTGATTTCTATTCGTTAAATTTCATTTCCAGAATCTTCACAATTTAAGTTACTTTGCCTCTGTTGGAAATACTTTTTCATGTAATTGGATCTTCATCTAATCTGTCTCATCAATTTCAATTCTAATAATTGACTCCACTTACACAATTCGACCGTTTCAATCTTCAATATTACACCCTTCAAATGTTCCTTCGGTGTCCGAAGAAGATAATTGGCGTAGAATCTTGCTTAGTCGAGGCATATTTGTAGGGCATCATTATTTATTATCAAATTATTAATCGACAAATCTGTCATTCTCGTATTGTTTGCTATTTTTCTATAAGACTGATTACAGCTCAGTTAAATTATTTTATTAATTTCTTAATCGTAAAAATACTAATTACTCACTGAAATCAATTATTCTGTCACATTTTAATCCACTGACATAGAAGTTTTCTGTCACCTATGAAAATATCACAAATTGGGGATGATATTTTAATGATAGGGAGTGTATTAAAAATTAAACTCTTAAAGGTCAATTGACACTTTTAAACTGGAATAAGATTTAGCAGTTGCAGTTACAGTTGCAGAGTAGCTCATCAACTAGTTAAAAGTAGTAAAATAAACTTTTTGGAAAAGTGATTTCAATGAAGTGTTTAAACAAAGCTTTAGATTTATTTCAAAAAAGAGAAAAATAAAGTTTTATAATAGGGGTAGTATCTGATAAAGTAGTAATTGCACAACAAAATGATGTTTCATCCTTTTTTCAACCACTCCATGATAACATCGAAATGCTTAGCTGATAAAGACCCTGCGGGCTAATATCAACTGATAAAGGCCCCACAGACTGACACAAGTGACTGGATGTTAGAAGAAGCTAAGCAATCGAATAAATTAGTCTAACTGAAACGACAAAAACTTAAAAGCTTACCAATTCGCACTCCTTATAATGTCGTCCAAAGTGTTGTCCTGTGATGCTTCACTGGTTTCGCTACTTCTGTCGTGTAGTACGATACCGGATTCACAGCCTGTACTGTCCCAGCTGCAGAAGAATTGCGAAAATTAAATTTCAAAATATCCATTTGCAAGTGAGAAGAAAGAGAAATTAGCTATTCTGGATATGCTTGAAAATCTTCGCAATTAAAAAACTGATAATTAAAAAGAAGAAACAAAACGAAAAATTTTTGCCAGAAGCCGGTTTCCAACATCGATGTTAGCCTTTTAGATTTCAAAAGCGCAAAAATTATTGTCTGCCTTCTTTTCAGTCGGATTAAAATCTGTCTCATTCATTTTTTTTTTTTTTTTTTGGCTTGCTTACTTTATATGATAGATAAAATGACAATAATTATCTATAAAAAACGACAGAAAAAGTAAGGACAATTTGTCATCAGCAGAATGCAAAAATTGAATTTTAGAAATGAATTGCCACTGCTTTGCTGAATACAAATATAAAATTTATTTGTGAATAACTGCAACATTTTAATTATACTTATGCAAATGTTATATACATATCTTTTCCGAAAAAAAAAACATTTAAAATTTGAAAAAAAAGTGGATTAAATTCAAATTATACAAAAAGTAAATCAATTCAAAATCGAGAAAATGAGAATTACCATAAAGCAGTGTGAAATTTACAAGATAAGATAAAAAACTGAATGAATGCTTTTCATTACAAATAACATGCCAGAAACTTCATTATGATTATTTCCCTAAGAGACTGAGACTAACTAACTGCCCTGTCTATCAAGCCTAGTGCTATTTTGCAAAAAAAAAAAAGAAAAAAAAAAGGAGGAACGGTGGTTGATCGATGTCCTCATCCTTATTGTTTAAAGGGAACAAAACTGTTTCAGGCTTGTGGAGAATTGAACTAACTCGTTTCCAAAAGAAACAAATCATGCCTAAACATTTAAAAAAAAAAAAAAGAAAAAAAAAAGAGAAAAACATTGAACTATTTGTTGGAAGTAAGGATGGGAGACAATCCATCTCAAAAATTTTCTTTTATTTTGACATATTTTTAATTGTTGCTAAAAAATGAACACTTTTTTTTTTTTTTTTATTTCAATTCATCAGATTTGACTATCGGATGATTTCCAAAAATTATACAAATAATTAAAACTTTCTTGAAGATTAGTGGTGGCAAATACTTTAAAATAGAAGTAATAGAAATTAAGCACAAAAAAAAAAAAAAAAAAAAAAACGATGGAAAATAACCACTGAATTCAACAGCGGATATTTACTAGAAAAGGACAATAGTAATTATTTTAGTTAATTTTTAAAACAGAAGAAACTGTGAACTAACTGTTCATGGAAAATTGGCAAATTACGAAATATGGAGCCATAAAATTTTTTGTTATCACATCATATGAGGAGCAATTAAGAAGAAAATTATAGCTTTTGCTGAATTATATTTTATTAGTTCGTTAATTTTCAGCAGTGAAAAATAATAGCAGATATAGTTGAATTTAGCGCCAATTCAAAAAATAGTCATCCTCGCATATACTAATTCAATTTTTGCTGATATGCGAAAACTTTCATAAGTAATTTTCTTTTCTGGCTAATGACTCAAATGTGCCAAAGCGGTAACAGAATAATGAGTCGCTGCTCTATTTTCTTGGCTACTGTAATAGAAGACTGTTAAGCGACGGAGACTTTCTTTGGTAATTTAATAAATAAAAAAAAATTTATTATGGATAAAAAGTGATAAATATTTTTCTTATTAACTCAAAAAACAGAAAAACTTTGTAAATGAGGAAGCAAAATACAAAAGAAAGCATACAAATTAAGGGAAAATAAAGGATAATTAAGGTGTGATGTTATATTATATTTTGTTTAAATATGAAAAAATAACAAGATTAGAAATTTTGTAAATAGTGGAACAGGCAAGGATCACTTCCGAATGTTTCATTTCTGCCATTGAAACTTCAAAAAGAATTCTCAAAAATATAACGCTCTCAATTGATCTGACCAACAGCGACAATTTAGACTAATCTAAAATTTTGAAAATTCATTTCCATTACCATAAAATTTTTTCTTCGAAAAACTTTTTCTACTGCAAATAGAAGTTTTCTCACACGAGATTCAGCAAAGGGAGAGAAAGAAGAAAGACGAATTGCGGAACCACAGATAGATCTAATTTCACGGTTATTTGAGCCTAGATTTAGCATTTGACTTTTTGCTAAAGAAGAACGAGCAAGAACGACGACGACAACAACAACGACAACGATGTTGACATCGACGACACAATCGCATTCATTCATTCATCTATCTAATTATTCATCAACTAGCCAGATCTATCCATCCCAATCCAATCTTAAGCCTATTACTAGTTCTCCCACGCATAACTAATGTGTTTTCCGAGGAGAAAACCACTCACTAATTAGGTCCCCGAAGGCTTAAGCCCTTAGCAAAGTGATAAGGGCCTCTGCATCAAACAATTTGTCTCTTGTCCAGTCTCTCTAAGCTGAAGGTTTCTAACTTCCCTTTTCTTCATTAACACTCTTTTTCCGTCATTCTCTCCCATTCTCTAAATTAGTGAAAAAGACCAAAAAAAAAAAAAAAATTGGTGCCAAATGAGATGAGAAGTAAAAGAGAAAAGAGCAGAATGAAATAATGACAGGAGGAGAATTTCGCCTTCGTCAGTTTTATTTTAACTACAAAATTCATACACTGAAATAGTAGAGTTCTCAAAAAACTATTGAGGCGAAAAAAATTTCTGTCTCATTACCAGTAGCACAAATGTCCCCCTTCCCTTCCTATCACACCTCTGGCATATTTCCTCTACTGAGAAGGAAATCTGAACTAATGCAAAAGTCATATATTTATTTGTATATGAAATTTAAAGTGGAATAACTTTAAAAGGAATAATGGAAAAGATAACAATGAAATTAAATTAAGGCATTTCCTGTTATAATTTCAATTTGCAAACAGCATTTTAAAACATGAATTAAAAATACTAATTAATATTCTCACCAATGAAATTTTAATCCAATAAACTGTTAAATAAGTGTTGAAAATAAATACAATTGCAAAAGTAATTTGTGCAATAATTTCATTGAATAATTACAGTTTTTACAGAAATGATGGAGAAAACACCTGAAATAAATCATCATAAATTTTTTATGAATAATAAAAAATAGCATAATAACAAATAAAAAGGGAGATAGGAAATCATCAATGCATCCATTACAACTAATAATTTCAGAAGCTCTTTCTTTTTTTAACTTATTTTTATTATCTATTTTTTCCTACCTATTTATATTTGCATCGTTACAAAATATGCTAATTTCATAAACCGGTAACCAAACATTTCTCTTCAGTTTAACATCTCTACAGTTTTTCCATTTTTCACCTTCATTATTTTTTTTTTTTTTCAATTGATAAATCATTAGTATAGCCTATAATAAAAGGCTAAAATTTGTAAGATGAATGATATGAAATTTCGGAATTTCTATAGCACATCTATTTCTCATTAACAAAAAAAAAACCTCTCAATTTATTCAAAAATGCTAGAACTAAGGATTATTTACTTTATATAAATTTTCGAATTTACAAAGAAAGAATTGCTACTGGTCTCGGAAATTGAAACATTATTGAAGCCATTTAAACATCTTTCGACTGTAATCTTGTAATAACAATAACTCAAAACAAATAAAATTTTTTCTTTAAATCATTGAAATTCGTAATTTTGGACGGAAAAAGAAATTTTTATTTGGGTGGACGCCTTCACTAAAGAAAGGCCTAATTTTCTCATATCAGCCTATCTCATTCAAGTTTTCTTTTTTTTTTTCCCGTCTTCTTTTGCATTTTACATGACCGGAATAGATTAAATTACATAGGAATGTGATTAACATAGACCTCACATTACATGTGCAAAAGGACTTTATGCATTAACAAATTTGGCTAATTTCTACTTTGTCAGATGCCAACTGCTGAATTCTCTATTTGAGGTTAAAATCAACCGATTAATTAATTGCTCACAATAAACAAACGATCACTTTGTTATATAAATTACATTATGCCATCTGTCTCCTTTCCTCCTGTCAAGGGATCAATTCAAATAGCAGTCCAGAGTAAAACTAAGTAGCGGAAGAACTGCAACAATTGTAAAAAAAAAAAAAGTGCACATATATTGAGCATCACCATGTATCAGTGATCTCAAAAAAATGAATGATTTATAAATTCATGGGATCTTAGAAGATTGGAAAAAATTCGCAAGTACATATTCAAATTGTTACTGTGATATTATCCATCAAGATTTTTTCTCGAAAACTCCGATGCCACACAACTATTATTGAGCTAATCAGCTTATTTTTTTTTTTTGGGAACCATTAATTTTAATTCTTTTTTTTTCTTTAATTTCTGGAATCATTTATATTGCCAATTTCTGAAATATAATGATAGAGCTAACTTCATTGTACTTCCAAATGATAAATGATAAATTTATCACATTAAAATCTTCCTCCTAAAACTACATTCAGAAATACACGAGTGTATACTAGGGACAGTACATGATGATAATAATAATAATAATAGTAATAATACCGCAGCAGTAAATGGTTGAAAAGATTGGAAGAAAAGTAATTAATGAAAAGGATAAGAATTTAACAATGACAATTACAACGAAAATATAAAGATAATAGCAGCAATAATTATGATTAATACTAAGAGAGTAAAAGAATTTGATGACAATGGTAGTAGCCTTGATTTCAATCTTTTTTGTCTTTTTTTTTGAAAAGTCTTCATAGATCATATGATAAGTTTCTCTAAAAGAGTACATTTCATAATGATCTTTTGAAAAAGTTAAAGGATGTTTCGAAACGGAAAATCAGTGATTAATTAGTGAAATTTTAGGATGAATCCATGCAAACAGTGTACCTAATACTTCTTTCTTAGCTTTAAAAACTTCAATTTTCAAATCAAAATCTTTGTGGTCAAAATTGGTCACCTGTGCCTATTTTTCATCCATACCCTTTACAGTATTCCACTGATCTTCAGTGCAATGTTGACAAACAAAGACTGTGAAGTATGATTAAAACTGAAGGAACCTTTTTTAAAAAAAAAAAAAAAAAAAAAAAAAAAAAAAAAAAAAAACCCCAAAAAAAAAAACAAAAAAAANACCAACTGATAACATTGATTATGATATGTTTGGAGGATCGAAAAACATAACTCAATTCATAGCTGAAACTAAACAACAGCTCATCACTGCTAACACTGAAATGGAAAATCGTTTTACTCAAGAATTCAAATTCAAACTTAAATAATGAACGACGCCTTCATTAACAGAGACTTAATTAACACAGTTAACAGAGATTCATATAACACTTATCGTTAAGATTTACTAATGATATGATATGACAGTGTGACTTTTTGATAATAATTAACATAAACATACATAACCTCCCAACGTTCACTAACCATTTTGCTGTAACATTCTATCTTTTGTTATCGAATTAATACATCACATGATCTATTTTTTCTTTATCATTCTATGCTTTTTACTCATTCACTTTCTATTGCTCATTTTCTCTTCTCCTACATCACTTTGTTGATTTCTCATCAAAGTGCTTCTATATTTCCAATCATCTCTAACGTTCTTGTCATTACATCTTCCGTAGAGAAATATATGTGTAAATATTATTTCAGGTCATAAAGAGGAGATAAGAGGTAAAGAAGAGATAAAAAGAGGAGAGAAATACTAGGAGAGAAAGGGCGAACATTGTTTGTGGCATTTTTAAGTCTAGGACTCTATACGTCGTATACGTGAATGAATGTGACGTAGTTCACGCTTCTGCTCTGTCCATATCATGGACACGTACACTCGACTTGTTAGAGCAATGGGAAAGAAACGTTTTCTTTCGTGAATGCAATTTAAAAAGTTTACTACTCTATGTTATCATTCCAAATGTGAGTATAATAAGAGAGGATTGACAGAGATAAAAATTCTCTTTCGCTGATATCACTAGCATGAAAAAAAAAGAAAGAGAAACAATGCAAATGATGGAACTTTGATAAACCTGAATTAACCTCATATATTCAGGACCATAATTTGTATGATTTGCACTATAATAGGGCCAAAATCCGATAAACCTAACACAACATAGATTTACGTGGAACATTACTTTCCCACAAAACTCTTGTTTCTCTCTCCTGATTAATAAACTGCCTCTGCAGAGTTAATTTTTCTCATCGATTGCAAATCACAGATTAATTACTCGCAACAATAACACCGTCCATCTAAACAATATAAATGTCCACAGCAGTGTCACCTATCTACTTGAAATGTGAAGAAGATGGATCACACTGTCGATGCATTTCTTAACTCTACTGTTGACTTTCTGCAGCGCTAATCAATTTCAATTCTGTTCATATCTTTTCGCAGTTCAATCATCAAGGAATATCAAATTTGATGAGTACAAAATACTATCCACTATTTACTTCGCTCTTAATTGGTAATTAATTAGCATGCAATTTTTTAAATTATCAATCATGACCACCATTAGTTGTGCACACTGATTGC
Organism: Setaria digitata; assembly: GCA_003640385.1. Taxonomy (NCBI): domain Eukaryota; kingdom Metazoa; phylum Nematoda; class Chromadorea; order Rhabditida; family Setariidae; genus Setaria; species Setaria digitata. The sequence goes on from RCAB01000143.1 coordinate 62,128, forward strand.
TACAACTAATTATTATCACTACAATGCATATCTATCCTTTTTTTTTTTCCTTTTACCCTCAAATGAAACTAATTAATAATGTGCAATATGAGATTCTTTCCTATCAGAAGCTTTCTTGCATGAAATTGGAGATATGACAAGAAAAAACTGCCCGGTGAAAATATTTCTTGCTTAACAATGACTGAAATAAATCAAAGGTCAAAATTAATAATACATTTTATTCACTTCCCATCTTCCTTTCTTCCTAACTTTTAAATCTTTAATTTGCTAGAGCAAATTAAACTAGTTCATGTTCTTAAGTTTCATCTCTTCTCAGTGCAATTCCTCGGGATTGCTTCTGCCATTTGTTTACGAAGTGGTAAGACAGTGAGAAAGAAGGAATTTTGAGAACTGGAAAAAAAGAAAAGAGGGGAAAAGTTTACAACGTGAGAAACGTACTAAAATCACTTACTAAAACTTGGCAAAATCTCAAATTTTATTTATTTATTTTTTAATAGTCGTTAAAATTTTAACATTAACTTATCATTCGTTGTTCGAGATCTCTTAAATTATGTATTATTATAATTATATATTTCTTCTGCATAAAAAAAAAGAAAAACACTAATTTTTCCTCTCAATAACGAGATCATCATTAAAAAATAAGTGAAAAAATTCCTCAAAAAATTTTCTGCATCACGCGAAATTTCGATGGAAAAAACAAGTGATTATCTATCTTCTTCCTTTCATTTTTTTTTTTTTAAGATATTATAAGGGAATTTAATTAGTAAACTTCATTAAAATACGATGGAAGAAAGAAAAACATATTTGTGCATAGTGCAATACGAAAAGGATAATGATGCCTTAAGTACAAATCTTTTTTTTTACTGATGACGGATGTTTATTTGATGTTTATGGAACATACAAACAATGTTTTTGTTTTGTTTATTGCTGAAAATGTCTTTGGTGAGGAAATTTCTTCATCGAGAAAATCGAACACCCTAATTAATAAGGTTGGGATGGAAAGGATTCGCTTTCCCGCATTCTCATCGCCTGAAGCTCGCGAATTCAAAACGGACAGATTTCGAATTCGTTAGTCGTTGAAGCTTCAGCCAATGAAACTGTACTGTTTTAAATCTTTTTTTTATTTCCTTCTTTTTTTTTTTTTTTTTTTTTTTTAAAACTATTCTTTCGTTTTTTCCGCCCCGTTCTTTTCATTCTCACTTGAATTTTTTTTCCTCATCATCAGTTTGAAATTAAAAGAAAAAATTCTTGAGCAAAATCATCATGAGATGGTAAATAATTGAATAAGTGAAACTGTTGCTGATTAGGGCAGAAGAAATAAAATTTAAATAACAAAGATGAGGATCTAAGAGCTGAATATAATATTTCCAATTGTTCTTTGAGTTTAATCAAAGACACCGTTTTCAGAAATTATCAACAATGAATGAAGAATGCGGAAAAGATAGCAGATGTTAAGTTATAAAAGTGTGTTTATGAAAACCGGCTTCTCATATCTTATATTTTCAAAATTATAATAAAAGAACAGAAAATTTTCAAAAAAAAAAAAAAAGGTTTCCTGATTGGTATTCTGAAAATTTACAATCGAACAAACCTGTCCGTTTCGAATTCGCTTGCTAAAGGTGGAGAGCTGGTCAAATTTGGTGGACTACTTCCCATTATATCGCTTGAAGGTGCTCTATTCAAATCTGCAAGAAATTTTTTCACTAAATTAATTAAAAAAAAAAAAAAATATTCAAATAGAATAGGAAAGTAAACATTTTTTTTCTTTTCAAATTTTTATTCTTCACAATACCGAAAATAATTTTACGGCCGAAACCGTCGACAGATGTTGCTATAATTAATGGATGCTACCAATATGCTAATTTTTTTAGTCAACCCAACAGAACAACAATGTATGGAAGGTTTTTGTTTAATTTCCATTTGGCATAATATTATACTGAAATAAATTCGAATACCATTCCATTCAGGCATCCATCTAACTTCCAGTTATAAATAATATACCAAACCAAAAAAAAAAATCGAAATAATTTAAAGCTGTCGGAGCTATTTCACTAATTAACAAATGATGCTTAATGTAAATGTAAAAAGCATTGCAATTCCACTAAATACAATCGATGATCATTTGTTAAATGACTTTTTGGGAATGAATTCTAAAGAAATTACTCCACCGAGTATAGCAAATGTTAATGAAATTTGCATAACTAAATAAGTATTTATTTCAGCTTCTATTTTACTACACTCATTAGTCAGAGATCAGCTAAACGGATGGTATAAATGAATGGATAATAGCTGTGTGAGTGAAATAAGGGAGATTTAAAATGAGTCTGAACAGCCCAATAATCACTGCTATCACTTTGGCATATTAGAAAGTTTAAAATTTTAAAGTAAAACTGTTACAGATATAAATTTGAAGTAACTCTGAAACTTCAAAGAGCTTCAGTATGCAACAATCATTTAACTTCAGGACATTTCAGTTGTAATATATATAAAAAAAATTTAAGCAACACAACGTCATAATTAATTATCAGTACAAATAGATTTGAAGGGAAACAATAAGGTAAATACTTCAGGTACACAGCATAAAAACAATAATGAAACTGAAGTGAAATTAAAACATATGGGGTTCCATTCTAGAAGGCCAACGTAGAAAGAGGAAATAAAACGGTTCAATTATTATCTTTTCCTTCTTAGACAATTTAAAATCAAAAAAAATGAAAAGTTGTGGATAAGTAGCAATTAAACAAACATATTACTTATAGTAAAACATCTCTTTTTTTTTCCCTCTCCTTCCAAATGTTACAATATATATTCAAGAAAAAAAAAAAAAAAAAAAAACTAACTAGAATCTAGCTGCTCCAACTCATCGTCATCAGATTCAGTTCCCGAATCAATCATCAGCGTATTATTCTCCTGAACATTTCCATCCATAATAAGCAAATTATGCAACATTATTTGAGTAAACGATAGAAACTCCAAAATACATGCCGGTTAATTATATTTATTATATTTCGTGTTAATAATCGTGATAATTAATAGTACTAGTAATAACAATGATAATAACAATAATAATAAATAACAATAATGATAATAATAAGTTGTATGTATCAAAAATATTAATGAAACTGCTAACTCGTATAAGTTGGATATATTAAAAAAAAAAAAAAAAAAATGCTTCAAATTTTTGTAAAAATTTAAATTCTAGCACATATAGTTTTTAAAAGTAATACTTATGAAACTAAAAACAAAGTACTGTTTAAATAAGCTAAAAAACACTGTATTAGACCAAACAATTCAAGTTTACTTGAGCCGACTCATTTTCTTACTCCTTATTTATCTTCCAAAATATGAATGAATTCCATTCATGGATTATTTTCTCAATTTTTCCCCGTGAAGTATAAGCAAACAACCTCGTAAATTGCACTTATTCGAGCACTTCGACGATTTGGCTGTTGAATTAAAGGCGTCGTCACTATTGTTCTACTTGTTGTTGTTGTTGTTGTTGCTTTGTTATTAGCAGACGAAAGATTATTAGGAAGAGGTGCGATTGAGCCAGTACTGCTTGTTACTTCTTCTTGTAGTGAATGTTTTTTAAATTTATTCACTAATTTCCCGAGCATCTTTGCTCTTTCTTCGCAGTTATTTCGTATCCAATTTTGCAGAATGCTCAACAATTGCCGACAGTTTTTAGCAGAATTCACAAAGTTGAAGAGAATAAAGGCAGGTGAGGGAGTGCAAATGAAATAATCCCTTTTTTCAGAGCTCTTCAACTTTTTCTTTTTCCTTTACTCTGTTGCTTGAAATACCCGTATGATAAGCTTGTCCACGTGCGTAAACATGCACATACACGTTTGCACCCAAAATAACGCGCTATTTGCAACTGAAAAACTTTTTTTTTTCTGATTACAACTTGTGGCAATTATTACAATTTGTTTTATAACGAATGCTACTCTCGCTAGAAATGTGGCAATATCAAATTTCGCGTAAGATACATTCAATAATGCGTTTCTAATTGAATGCAGTAAGCATAGCTACACAGCTTTAAACATAAATTCAAATTTACTTAATTTTTTTTTTTTTTTTTCATTGCTTCAGAAAGTGATATGGATTTTTGGCCGAAGTATGCTGATTACATAGGAATTCACAGTAAGATAATGATTATAAGAAGCGGAAATTTAGACTAATTGATTTCGAAAATTCTGGAAATCTTTTTTTTTTTTTTGAAAAAGCTAAGGTTTCATTCGATTGTAAAAATTTTCATCAATCTTGTTCATTTCAAAATTAAAATATGTTATGCTAATTTCAAGTGGATTTTTTTTTTTTTTGGAGGGAGAGGGGAGGGAAGGGAGAAAGGAGAATCTTTTATAAAAATAACAAGAAATTATTAAGAGGAAAAGGATCGGTAAGAGAAAAAGATGCCTACTAGAACTAATCTAATAATGACAAGAAATCTTTTTTCAAAGATTTAAAAACAGAACTACCAGAGAAGAGTTGCAAAAAGAGAGGTATGGGTGATAGAGGGGACAAGGACGACGATGGCATCTTATCCTTTTCCTTTACATACTAAATAAATTGAACTAATTTTCTTTAAATTCATTTCAAATTGTAGTTTTTTTTCTTTTTTTTTTTTGGAAAAAAGTAGTAGTGGTTGTGGTGGAGTAGAGAAAGAATGGTACAAAGATCATGTTGTTTTCGAGACTGAACCTTTTGCCTCTCTCCCTCTCACTCTCACTCCTTTCAAGACTGAGGTAAACATTTTTCCTCTCTCCCTCTATTTCTGTTTGAAATTAAAAAAAAAAAAAAAATCAACAAAACGAGATGAATCCAATTCAGAGAGATTGGATCGGATGATCGAACCGGATCGATCTCTTGCCAATTCAATAACTTTTTCAAAACAAGAAAAGAAAAAAGAAACAACGCCGAAAAGAATAACGAAATGCATTTGTCTTTCTTTTTTTTTTTCTTTTTGCATTTCTCTTCTCTCACTTTTTTTCTTTAAAAATTGATGGATCACTGAAAGAAAAGGCTTTTACTTCGTTGCCTAAACAATAAATAATCGGTTTTGATCGCAAATATGAAAAGGAAAACGGAGCTGAAAGAAGCAGACTGGAATTCCATCAAACATGTCTGAAATGTTGAACAGTTACTCTAGAGGAGAGAGAGAGAGAGAGAGAGAGAGAGAGAGAGGAGGAGGAGTGAGAGGGAACAACCGGATTATTAATTAAGGAAAAAGCCTTGACTACATTTCATTTTTTCATCTTCAAAATTACACTCCGAAAAATGCTGAACAGATTTGCAAAAGACTTTTCGGCTAAATCAATAAGTCTTTAAGATACACTGTAACGCTATTTTAATTTCATGAATCGGAAAAAAATTTCTGTTGTATTTTCGAATTTCTCAAAATTTGAAGACGTATTTTCCATCTCGAAATTCTTGTTTCATGAAGACGAATGAAGCTATATCTAGCACTTAAGACCATTACTCACTCTACTGAGCCCAGAGAGATTGGGGAAAAACTTGGCACGAATTTCAAGCGAAGTCAAATTTACTTTACATTTTTTTTTTGCTTCAGCACCAAAATCCAATGATTTTGATGTTCAATTTAAAAACCAAATAAAACAAATTTTGAAACTGCTTTCCTTCTCAGTTTCCATACAATTCTTTTTCTATACGTCAAATTAAATTTTTGTACTATCATACAAAATTTCCTGAAATGAAAGCACCAAAAAAAAAAAATTGAAATTTTCCAAAATTTAATCCTCTTCGTGAGGAGCATGAGACATTCAATTAACAGTAAAATTATTCTAAAGAAAAACGTTATTATCAACTTGTTTCATACATGCTGTTAAATGCTTACATTAAACTAATTGTTACATAAAAAAATGTGAAGGTGTGTTAATTAATTAGGATATAGATAATGACGTATACGTATCACGCAAGGCATGCAGCAAAAACAGAGCTAATGCAAAGTGTTTGTTATTGAGTGGAAAGTCTATGATGAATGAATCAAAAGCTTTTGAAAAGCTTCTCATAGCTTTTGCGCTGTTAATAATAATGTTTAGACATAGTGAGCTAGAGAAAGCAGGTGATGTCAAGTAAATGGAAAATTGAAATTATGGATAATTAATTAGCTCTTTATTAATCTTTTGGAAATAAACTCTAAATAATAACCAAATAGTACTCAATCTGTTACTGCACTTTAATTCTCGAGAATTTACCCTAAATGACATGATCAGAGGAATCAAATGGAGTAATCCATTCACTGTTGACTTACTTTTGATGAATTATGATAAACATAACGCTTTATAACACAATTGCCACTTCTATACCAAGTAATAATGAATAAGCAAGCTAGACTGAAGGAAGAAAGAGACACAGGAGTAAATGAATATGCAAAATAGCCATTTATTTGCTTTGCATCAATGAATCCATGGCGTAAACAATAATAGAGACAATTTGAAAAATAAAATTTCATCCAACAACTGTTAGTGTTCTAATGCAAAACAACGTGAGAAAGTTAAATTAATTCAACAATTCATTTCGAAAAATAAGCAATATCCAAAAAAAAAAAAAAAAAGCTCAAAAACTTGTTTTATGCCCTAACTAAAATTACTATAATGCAAAAAAAAAAACAAAGAAAAATGCTAAAATTCACTGTAAATATTTCAATTACTTTTAATTCAATCCATTGAATCTAATAATGAACATAAAGACAAAAAGAAAGGCAATCAGATACAAAACGATTAAGACTGAAATTTATAGCCTTCATCTATCGCCTAATACAAACCGCAATCCGAGCAATCCACTAACAGTTGCTACGAAATTGGAACCATAATGGAAGTTGTCAATTTTCCTTCACTCTCATTCCAAGTTCATATATAATATAAAATTATTTATTAAACATACACTGCGTTGTACTGCAAGTCGTGCCTGCTAGAGACACAAACCTGCATGATTAGTAAAACTTTTGCAGCGCACCTATAAACTGTTCACAATGCAAAATTTTTGTATAATAAATGTTCACACACATTGAGAGCAAACAACTCCAAGCGAGAAAGATTTTAAAACATTGAGCGAAAGATGTACAGACAGTGACAAGACTGTTCGATATCAGCTGTCAAAGGTCCACTTGCTGATAAACTTGAATTTCAGTGCAAAATCATCTGCAGTAGCAAAGTAGGAAAAGTGGCCTTAATCAAACCTAACCTTTAATTCAATAGAGCTCTCTCAGGGACAGCAAAAAATACATTTCAAATATAGATGCCTATATTTCTGGATAAGAGTCTTAACTTAACAAGCCCAGCTTAACATGATGTCATTGAAATTTTGCTAATTTTAACAAATATTCTTTCTCTCTCTCTCTCTCTCTTTCATAATTTGTATCGATTTTTTTTCCAAAAATGATGATAAGAATTTAAATTTTGGAATGAAAAAAAAAGTCTTCTGACCAAAATAAGTTCACCACAAACAAATGCATTTATTACATTCACGTCATGAAACATTTGAATAAATAGAATCGAAATGCAATGCTTTCTACTATATATCATGGTATTTGTGTAAGCTTGCTCCTGTCATTTACAATCTAACAAATCTAAAAATTAACCTAGCTTTTTCATATGATAATTGGGGTCAATGTTCACATTCATGAAAAACAGCCAAGCAAACGCTGGAAAAATATATCGGTTTTTATTACGATTATCACAACTTTTTTCAGTCCTTACCCCGCTTCTCACTCCAATTTTTTCAGTTTACATTTATTTCAGCCAAAGAAAGTTAAAAAAAAAAAAAAAAATGATTTGCACAACTAACTTCTACTTTACAATTCATTTTTCTACACCCTTCGAATTTATGTAATTTTCAAAATAAGAATGATAAAAAGGTGCAAGAATAAAGAGGGTATATCCAGTCGATGCCTAAATTATCAGGATATAACAGCACTGAATAACATTGAAGAGTGATTTTTTCGAATAAGCATAGTATGGGCCATAAAAGGGAAAAACATTAATTTAAAGGGATTTCAGAATTAGAATCTAATTTGACTGTCAACTTCCTGCATTTCTATTCTACCACTATCATAGCTTTAAAACTAGAATTTATCATTGCTACTGTCGGCAAAAATGTTAAGCAAATTTGCATGATAGCTTTAAAGTGAATTAACTCGGATAATAGACGATACTAATGCAATAGGCATTTCTTCACTTATATTTCATGTTGAAGTAATAAAGTACACAAGCATTTTTTTAATGTCCGATAGAAATCATCAAGTGCAATTTAAATCCTTCAATCCCTGAAAATGATTTTAGAATTCATTTTTTTTTTTTTTTTTTTTTTTTTAAAGAAAAGTTAAATTGACAACTTAACACGACCACTATCTCCATTTTCTGTATCTCTGCAATCAAAAGCTTTTAATCTTTAAGAATAAATTTCATACATATAAATAGTTAGGTAGACAAAACTATTCCAATTTCAGATTTAATTCCTAGTTTCATTAATTTTAAAATTTTTCCACTAAATGCTATTACAAAAAGAAGCAAATCGACAAATTCCTGATAACAAATTATGATAAAATGAATGAATTTCGAATACGATTATATATAGCAGGGAATGGACGGGTACACCATAGCATTTTCTATTTTCTGTTTGATTAAATCCACAAAACTTTTCCCTTTACATTACTACTAGTCCCTTCTCATTCCTCATCTTAATGTTACTCTCAAATGTCGATGATCAATCAAGAAACAAATGTTCTTTAACTAATCCACCATCAAATGCTGCTTTTTTAATCTCTTTCTCTCTCTCTCTCTCTCTGTGGTTATTCTTTCTTCCTCTTATACATATATATCTTTGGTACATATATATATATATATATTTTAGATCTCTTTGGTATATATATATATATAAAAAGAGAGATATTTCGAGAAAAAAGATTCAAGATCGAATTAATATTCGAATTAATATCCAAATTAGATCTAAAGAAAAGCAAATAGATCGAATTAATATTCGAATTAATATCCAAATTAGATCTAAAGAAAAGCAAATAAGGTACACATACAATCTATTCAAAATATTTGTTGATTTTATGAATTTCACAAGCAGAGAGCCAACGAAACAAATGAGTTATTGCATTAATTTAGAAAGCATTCCGGAAATTGTCGAAGTGAAAAATGTTTTCAGTCCAAATCAATTCAATACAATTGAGCTTTTTAATCATTAATTTACACACCAGTGCTTTCTTCGAATCTTTAAAGCCTTTTCGTTTTTCCTTCTTTACTTTAGCATTCGTACTATCCTAAAATGATCCAGGTCCATCAACCAAATTCGTCTCTCCTCCTTCGCTTCTGGATCAGTTTTTTTTCTACTTTTTAAAGCAAATATGAATCAGCTGACATATGGATAAACCAATTTCAAAAGTTAACAAACAGCGAATTTCATTTCCAGTTAAAAAAAATTCTCAATCCGAAAATTTAGTAACTGATAAATTAAATAAAATCAAAATGGGCAATTTCTTCCTAAACAATTCAATAAATGAATAACATATGTGCTACTTACCCCATATGCACTCAAACATAATTAGATGCTTAAGTACAATAGAACTAGTCTAACGAAGTGTCACTTTACCAAAGAACTATAATGTGTTAATTAAGGAAATAACTGACAAAATCTCAGGTTAATTCAATCAGCACTTATTTTTTAGGACTATATATTCTTCTGTGGTAGTAAATAAAAGATACCTAAAATGTCATTTTGTTTCAAAGACATGACGAAAAAAGAATTATTAGAGGAAGAACCACAGCAGAACGCATAGCCGCAAATGACTGGTCATCAGGCTCCAACAGAGTAGGAATGACCCTCAGCAGCATCTCCAGCAGTGTATTTACAGTGACCTCAACTCTCACCTCACCTCACCTCACCTCACCGCTTCAAAATGCACCAGCACACTACAGAGAGCAAAGAGCACGATGAATGGAGAGTAGCGAATGGACAGGTATGAGTCGAGAGTAGGAAGTGGACAGGTATGGATCGAGAATGGACAGAGGTAGAGGTAGTGGTAAAGTGGAGGATGTGATTTATAGCTGCCACTTACATTTGCCACCAGAGTACCACTAACTGCCAACACTTAATACTTAGCTAATTGAAAATGAGGAAGGGAAGAAGCACTTCTCACTCTTTGCATCTTCTCGAATGGAAAACAAAATACTTGAAGTTCATCTCTATCTTCCTTCTACTCTCATCTAACCTTTCATAATTCCCATCACTCACTCAAACTACGATAAGCTTACACGTTCGTCCACTAACGTCCACTAACCGCTGACCACTGTCCAGATCAGCATTATTTTCCATAATACATTTGGCTAGCAACTTCACACATCTTCTCCTTTAATTAATAAATACAGTTGATGAATGTAAAATTTTAAATCCTACTTCTTTTCCAATTGATGAAAGAGAAACAAAAAGAGGGAGAGGGAAAGGGAGAGAGAGAGAGAGAGAGAGAGAGAAAATAAGTGCCGATATATGACATTTCGTTGCAGTCCACTCGGGTCTAAAGGTCGTTGGCACTCGACCATTGCAAGCAATCATAAATAAGCGACTGAAGTTTGTACCTCGGTCGGCCGACTGAACTGCTCACCTGTAGTCTTAAGTACCTGATTAACTGAGGAAAAAACCTGTTACTCAGTCTCCAGATGAGAGCACAGACCAGACTACCGGTGATGCTGGTGATAGTACAATGGAGACGAATTCTGTTTTGCTTGCCTTTGGAATAATTTGTTTTCCTACTTATTAGAGCATTTCATATGAAGGATACTGTAAACAAAGGTAAAACAACAAAATAATATCTACCTGTGACGAAATGCATATGTACATGGAGCAGAGGATAATTAAAATGATTCAAATGAACTCTTAAAATTGATCACAATAAAGTCAAAATTCGACTTCATTTGTATCGTGCCAATAAAACTCACGAAACAACACTAAGCTCACATTTCGTATAAATTTCATCCCAGAACAGTGAAATAATCGTTAAAAAACTGACACCCACACATATGCATATCAGAATATCGGTAATTCATACAGTGTACATCAAGTCAGTTACGGAATGTTGAAATCCGAGGGATCGATAATTGCTGTCACCAATATGATATTCATGGATGGTTGATTCATTCAGTGGTTTAGATCATATCAGATGGCAGGCCCACATACTATAGATTTGTTCATGTCACTCAAGTCAAGATCCAAATGGGTTGATTCAGTTGATCGATGAAAAGGAAATGAATCAGCCGATAACTATGTAACATTAATAAATTCAGTAGTGAAATCCACCATTTCAATTTAATTTTCCGTACTCTCAACGCGTTTGTATGTGTGCAAGGAACAAAATAGATAAACAAAAATACGAAATGAAAAGAAATTGAAATATTAAACTTGACTGATTGTTAAATAGATCAATGAAAATAAAGCAGAACACATAGTATTGAGAAGGATAGATGAAAGCCTAGGCGCTGTTTAAGCCAATTTATTCGACAAGTCTCTTAGTTGAAAAGGGATAGCTGTTTGAGAAGCTTGAAATGAAAGGAAGCAAAAAGGGAAGGGCGGAAAGGAAACGGAAGATTGAATTTGAATGAAAGAAAAGCCCTTAATTGTTAAGGCCTCTTCCTGTTAATACGAGAGACTAAAACTAGTTCTTCTACTACAATCTAAGGAAGGGTTGGAAAAAAGAAAAATGAGCACAGTTGATGACAACATCATTTGGCAACAAAGGGTAAAGTCATTTCTAGTAGGTGCTGGTTACTGGAATTATTCTTTAACATCCAGCAAATTCACATTTTCCAGTTCCAACGAATTAAATCAAAAAGCTAAACAAATAAGATATGAAACAAATAATTTCCTATGTTTTATTGTTATATTAAAAACAGAAAACAATTCCTTTTTCGAATAAAGTTAATTTATCTGAAAATGAATCTGAATTTTTGAGAAATTATTTCTGCAAATTGAAATTTATTTATTTTTAAGAGAATTTAGAGCTTTTCAAATTATTACAAATATAAATATGGAGAGAGAATGGAGGAAGAAGTAGAGATGAAATATGAAATTGTAATGGTAATGGGCAGATATTTCAAGTGTTCAGAAGTTATACTTGAGTAGGACAGATGCGAATGCAAACGATACAAATGAGCAAATGCATAAATAGAATGGGGAATAAAATTAAATATTTAACGAGGAAAACTTACTACTTTTCCAACCAAATAAAGATAAAATGGTAGAAAAATTAGGAGCTTACTTAAATTAAATTAGGTGCTTGATATTTGATGAAAAAAAAAGAAAAAGTTGCAAAGAAATTTTCGAAAAAAAAAAAAAAAAACCAGAATAGGATTTGAAAAATATCTCGTTGAAATTTATTCGATTAGCAGTTGTAAATAAGAGTTAGTGTAATTAGCTTAGAGTAATTTTTAATAATGATTTCAAATTAAAATTTCAATGAATGATATTCCTTTCACTTCTACATTAGCAACAATTCTCGTTTATATATCTTTGAATATTACAATCCTTTTTATAAAATTAAAGAAAAAAAAAACAACAACCAATAATCTTCTCGTTAAAAATCTGCAATAATATCCAAATTTTCATTTAAAAATTAAAGAAAAAAAAAAGGAGGAAAAGAGAAAAGAAAATGAAAGATGAGAAATAATAAAAAAAAAAAAAAAAAAAAAAAAAAAAAATGGGAAAGAAGCAACTAAAAAACTACAAAACTGTAAAGTCAACGATGGATGAAAAGTAAAAAGGAAAAAAAAAAATGTTAAAGCATGATGAAAAGGGAAAAAACAATTTTAGTTTGCCGGATGCCTAAGCCTACAGAAAGAACCAGTCAACACTCAGAAATCATCAGAATCATCACCATGAACCATTTACATTACAATCCTGATCAAGATAGCATATCATGGCATTTATCAGTATTCAGTATTTCCCGTTCTAAATCATTTCATTCATTCATTCATTCAAATCAACCAGCATCATTCCTTCCATCTTTCTCCTCTACAAAACTCCCTTTTTCCGTCCATCTTTTTTTTTTTTTTTCACCTTATACCGGAAAAGAACAACAACACCTATGCTGCATAGAAAATAAAAGAAAAAAAGGAAGAAATAATTGCCGACTGGAACAACTTTGGTATGGAAAAAAATTGAAAAATCGAAGCTTTATATCGAAAAAAAGAAGGAAATTCCTTTCCGAACATGCGAATACTTGCTTTTTCGAAGCTTCCAGCAAACGAATATTGAAAATTTAAATTTGAAACACCTGAAATCCGTTTATCCGCTTTTCATTCAAAATGAAACCATCCTATTCCATTTATTTTTACTGCAGTTTCAAAAGGTATTTCCTGAGCAATAAAAGTCTGGATGTGCAGACTTTCTTTCTTCAAGGAAGTACACTTAATTAGAAACCAGCTTGAAATAAGCAGCACCTAAATCTGGTAAAAAAAGATATAATTCCACTTTCCCAATCTTTGCATCAAGCTCAGTACTGTTCTGTCTCCCTCTCTCTCTGGCTTTTTTTTATATGTTATATGCAAATAAATTTAATTTTCTCAAAAAAAAAAAAAATGAAGTATTTATGAGGCAGCAATGGAAAGCAATGGATTATCACCGTATTGACTAACAATTATGATAGGAATTTGACAAATGATCCAATAAGTCATTAGTAGTCAACTGCTACAAAATGTAAGGAGGAAATATTTCCTACGAATTCCTTTTCATGCCTTTCCAGTGGTAAATAAAAATTTAATCAATGTTCTTTCTTAATAAAGAGAAAAAAAAAAGTGGAAAACAATGTGGGAAAATTCTGTCCTTTTCTCAAATCCTTTAAATGTAAGCGCAAATTTTTATATCATTTGAAATCTGAAAGTGAAAATCAAATTTAACTGTCAAGAGAGAAATTCAGCTGTTATGAAATTTATAATTTGAAAAAAAAAAAAAAAAAGAAGAAAGTAGAAAGTCATAAATAGGACGCAATAACTAACGCTCAGTATAATACTATACTTCTGCAAGGTCATATACGAATCTAAAAAGCCAATAAAAAAGTCTTTTTTAGGTTGGCGCAAAATTCCCGATCAGAAAATTTGAATTCGAAAGATAATCAAATTAATATTAAAATCCAGGTGGTTGTTTAGATAGTAATTACAGTAGCAATATCAACAATTAAAAAAAAACGATTAAATTGGTCAGATTTCGATAAATTTTATTTTTATACATCTGTCCTAAAAAAGAAAATAATCCTTTTAAATTACTTTTAAAAATCTTAAAAAAAGCGACCAAACTAACCTAGATGATAGTGAAATAGAAAAAGGAAAAGAGGATGCATCATCTGTCCTAAATAGATGATGATTTCGGGTAGGATAGATAGTTCTGGGATGTCCAACATGTAGAATGATGGTCGCCCTTGAAAATATGTCATTACTGAATCGAATCGAATCGAGTCGACATTCACTCATTCCCGACAAACTTTGTCCATCGTTCTTATCCCTCTGCAATATCTTACAAAATAGATTGATGGATCAATCCGATATTTTTTGCAAAATTATTCGAAAATTAATTATTACCATTCATTTACTTCTTAAAGCATAATTCTGCAGCAAAAACAATAATAAGAATAGTAATATCACGATGATATATGATGCTTTTATCATCTTACTTACTCATTTCAATATTTTATCACTGTTTGAAGACAAAAAAAAGAAAAAAGAATTACAGTGATGCTTGATAACTGATTAAAGGATTACATGTGATTTGACATCACTAACCTGAAAGGTGGATTGTTACACTTAATCATTGTTATATCTAATAGCAGTTTAATCAAGCTATGAATGGTGGATCTAGTTCATATAACTAAAAGAAAAAAATAGAACTATATTCTATTTTTGGAAGTGTAACATAAATTTAGACAAAATCATTAAATTATATTCTTCCTTCTAGACCAAGTATAACTAATGGTCTCAGTTGCAATAGCTCAATTATCATTTAGACGAGTATTTTAGTCTCTACTAAATCTCCTGTTTATGGTGATGATAATGTTAAAATATCACAGCAAACTCTCCCTCTATATAAGCATGGGAAGTAAGTGAGAGTAGTAACAGCATAAAAATGATGATTAGAACGTTTCGCTGTTGTAAAAAGCAATACAATACCATAACGTTCAAGGTAAGCTAATCAGTAAGTGATCAATCATCCAAAGAAGTCATTTTTGTCATTTGTTTTAACTCATTGCTGGATATAAGTACAATACATATTTACACGTCGGATTCGCTAGCACAGATGTAAATGCTGCTGATCTGTGTTGCTTTAACATTAAGATGCGATGTTTTCCTCAAACGACACTGTTAATAATAACAAAGAGAAAATTTTATAGGATAAAAAGGTTTTTTGGCATGAGATAGAAGAAACAAGAAAATTAAACTAAGACAAAATGAATGTAATAAAAAGCAGAACCATCGTAGGCATCAAGCAATCTCTAACCGGCATCTATCTCTTCTAATCATTACCGAATATCTTTTTTCTGAAAGAAAAATTTTTTTCCTTTTCTCATTCGTTTTCTTTCTTTTTTCTTCTGCTACACCCAAACAAGATGGCATACAAAATTGAATTCATCATTAGTCACCAATTTTTGATGTCTTACTTTGTGTGAAAAAAAACGAAAAAAAAGAATTTTTGTTTTTCTCCAAATTTACAATGAATTTTTTTTCTTTCCTTCCTCTTCTATTCCTTGGAACCAAGCAGAAAAAAGTGGTAAAATTTTTTTCATCTCTGCTAATAGTTTCAAACTTTTCACAATTACAGATCCATCAATCATCCATCATCCATCATACTTCGAGAGACTTCTTATATACACGACATGCAAGTGACAACCGTATAACCAATTTCTCCGGAATGTCCATATAAGCAACTTTTGAGTTACCCATTAATGGTGTCAAATTTTGCACAAATGACAATTATTTTTAGGCAAATGAATCTTTAATTATACCCCCAGCAGAATAATAGAAAGATGTCAGGTAAGAATAAAAGATTCATACCTTCCCTTCCTCCCTTCCAACCTTTTACAGGCTCCAGTATTCAAGGACATTTAACATATTCGATAGTGGCACAATGTCGAAAAAGTGACTGATTTTTGGGTGACTAGCAAATTATCTTTTGAAAGAAAAAATGCAATGTTTGAAAACCAGAAATGATAAAATATGAAAAAAATTGACATTAAAACTTCAACTTACGCTACAAACAAAAATCTGTAATTTTGAAGTTCTAATTTGAGTACTTAGGTTTACTTTCATCTCCTTCTTGTTCTTCTTTATTACAGTCAGAATTTTGTACCATATAATTAATTTTTACTTAGCTACTTTTCTATTCCAATTATCCGTTTACTTTTACACTAATAACAATTTTCCAAGTAGTGGTGGACGAAAGAACCTCATTAAATTCTTATTCATGAAGTTTTACGGTTCACCATGTACAGTAAATATTTGTTCATCCATTTTCCCTCCCATTGCTTTTACCCTTAGATTAATTTCCTTTTTTTTTTTCTATTTTTTACCATCGAAGTCACAATTTACAATTGGAATTATTTCTACGAAAATGATTATAAATCATCGAGAAATACGCTATACATCCAAAATGCTAGAGGATTTAATGCTGAATATTAAGATCCTTCGTTTTTATCCCTCTTAAAACACTGATAGTCTGCGAGTTGCAGTAAGCACACTTACCATTCTTCTTAATCGTCCTCGTCTTATCAGCAATTCATTTATAGCAATCGAACACGTATGTCTATCATGTTTGACGTTGTAATGATTGGCCCCTGCATTAGCTTAGAGCATACTAAGGTTGCGTAGCACTTAGTGTACTGCATACATGCTAGGTCTTGGACAAAAATGAGAAAAATGTGTAAATGAACTTGTTCAGGAATCATTCATTAACAGATGAAGAGAAGAATATTCTTTAGGATCACCAGATGAAATGAAACAAATCTAATGATGGGAAAATTATTTACGAAATGGATGAACTCGAAAACTAATGGAAGCATTGGACGACGTTGTTGCTCCAGCGAGAGCAGTGGACAGTTAACGACATGTCTGTCCCTGCTACTGTTAATGTGACAGCAGCAATGACAAGATGCTAGTACAGTGAATGACTGGTGGGTGAGTTTCGAAATGCAAGGCTGGATGAGTGCTGACAACTGCAGAAGCATTCACGACGAATGAATAACAGATAATGGACATGTTGGTGAATTCGTCCCACACCCACCACTCCCAACCATCCGAGTTCCCGCGGTTTGCCAACAACAATCGGCGGAGTAGACGCAGCAACGGCAACAATAACAACAGCAGCAACAACACTACTGCGTGATTCCGCAAAATTGGATTTCTCGAATCAATATTTTGCTAGAAATATTCCGAAGAGAGAGAGAGAGAGAGACAGGATGACAACTATTTGTACATAATGTTTCGCATTTAAAAATTTTCAATTTTTCTTCATCTGTAAAATATAATATTGCAGAGAAGACAGAACTTCGCTATAAATGAGGATGGAATGAAACGTAAATGAAAACAGATAAATGTCAAGTCGGAACAAATGAAATGGAGAAAGTAATCGGCAGGAATTAGACGGAAATACGAATGATCAAAACTGTTCAAGTGCAAGATGAACGATAGATCAAGTAAAAAGCTTAGACACGGTTGTAATTCTTTACGAAATTAGATCATCGACTGAAAAATCTAATAATTAGGATCGAACTTTAATATACATGCATGTCTTGTATTTTAATGAGTATGCAATTGACAATTCATTTTTCTGAACTGCCATGTGACTCCAATGAGTGACAAATTTGCAAATGTGACACCATAAAAAAAGGCTGTCAACAAATTTTCTGAACTGATCAATTTTTTCGTGATCGCATTCATATATATATATATATATATATATATATATATATATATATATATATATATATATATATATATATATATATATATATATATATATATATATATATATATATATATATATATATATATATATATATATATATATATATATATATATATATATATATATATATATATATATATATATATATATATATATATATATATATATATATATATATATATATATATATATATATATATATATATATATATATATATATATATATATATATATATATATATATATATATATATATATATATATATATATATATATATATATATATATATATATATATATATATATATATATATATATATATATATATATATATATATATATATATATATATATATATATATATATATATATATATATATATATATATATATATATATATATATATATATATATATATATAACACTGCGACACAACACACGCATATACAGCCGAAAAATTCGTAAAATTCGTTTAATAAAGCAACTGTCACCTGAAGGATTGACTAACGAATAGAAGAAAAACTGCTTCAACAGAGAGAACTTGTTTCTATTAAATTTTAATGGGAAAAATAATAATACACATTAGTACCAGTAATATTAACGAAATGAACAGATCTGCAACCGTGACCAAGGGTGTTTAGATCCAATCAGAATAACAAAATTGTTGAACGACCTAGACGTATAGGTAACGAAGTAATGATGGTTATGCTTTTACAGCAGAGAGTATCAATAAGACACAATGAATAATTCACTGTATTCTTGATCAAATTAGAGGTAGTAAGCCATAAAGATCTTTGAACTAAAATATTTACTAGGAAAAAAAAAAAGAAAAAAAAACAAGCGGTTTACATTCCAATCTACACTCTATAAAAAAAATAAAAAGATAGAAAATGATGATAGACAGACAGAGAATTATAAAGCTTACTAGAAGGAAAAAGATAAAATGCTATGAATAAACGATAAATCTTCTAGCTACTCATTAAAAAAAAAAAGTGCAGCTGAAGATGAATCAGGCAAAACCATCATTTGAATCATAATAACTATTGTGATAAGAATTATAAAAAAGGATATCTATCAACTATTGCAACAATTCCTTCAGCGAAGAAACTCTTCCAGCAACCTAAAACAATGAAGTAAGCAAATGTTACTCTAACTTAAATAGAAGAGAAAAAATTATAAGTTGCAGCGCAAAAGAAAAAGAATAAATAAAGCATAAACTGCAACGTAAAAAGGAGCATAATTAATGGTAATGTGAAAATATGAATTAAGTAAAATAAACATTTATTATATTAAACACACACAAATTTGGAGGAAAGTTGCGGAAAAAAAGGTCAAGTGGAGAAGTGAACTTCAACAGTTAGCAAATGTAAAAAACGTCACGCTGCAAATTGAACTTGAATTACAAAAAAAAATGAGGAAATGTATGCAATGGCCATTGTAACAGAATTCAATTCCATTCAAACACTCCCATCCATCCTCTACCATCTCTGTCTATCCAGAGCAGCCATAGAAAAAGAGCAACTGGCCATCGTCCAATTTTCCCACATTTACCATAATTGGCACAATGCCAACAAAACGGGGAATTCCCCTCTGGATTGTTTGTGCCAACATGAAAACATCAACAAGTGCACTTGCCAATGACAGTTTGATTTGCAGGCACAGCAAATGGATACGGTACCCGAAGCGGCAAATTCAAATAGGCAGTAGTTTGGGAGGCAGTAAACACCATCATCCTCCTTTTGCGAAGCTTTTTCTCTCTATTGAGTTTCACTGCTTATTATGGGTGACGTACACACGTGCGTCACATGTGAAATGAAATTTGAAATTTCACACGTACACATATGAAACACTTATTCCACGTAGATGTCAACTGCTGTCATCATTGACTGACTGTATGGTAATTTCAGAAATTTTAAATTATCCAGTAACTTTTAGTGGAATTAATCCTCTCCATCATATTTAACCACTTCAACTGATTTTGTGCAAAAAACTATAATCAACTTATCAAAGAGTAATAGTGAGGAAAGCAATCATCCACCGGACTTTTTCTTATGCTGGAATCTGAACTACACTTTTAAGTTGACAAGATGTAAGAGCATAATCCATGTTGATAAAATGGTAGCACAAAATTGTTGCTGCAGGAAAGAGTGTTTAAGGAAAAGAAAGATAAAAAGATAACAAGAAGAACGAAATACTGGAAGCATTACTTTATTGATTTCTGCCATGTAAAATAATAAAACAAAACTTTAGAAACATCAATTAGCTATAAAAAGTGTAAAGTAAAGAGAAACAACACAAAACAGCGTGAAAATATCCTTCATCTTGAAGTCGCTTTATGTTACATAAAATAAAGAAACTTACTTGATGCGTCGTTCCAGAAAACTGTTCCAATGAACGGACTTACTCACATCCTCAAGAGCTAAAAAACATTGGAAAATTATGAAAAAAAAAAAAAAAAAGTGGGAATAGCATAAATTAATTTTAAATAAGATAAAAAAGAAAAAACGTGTTTCGTACAAACACTGATCCGAGTTTAATTTGGGGGAAAGCATACTTTCTCGACAAACCAGGGCTATAGATATTTAACTTTTGTAGTCATTTTTAATGCTATAAAAAAGGATGAATGTACGCTGAAATCTGCCTTTTGTTTCAGTCTCATTTCAATATCAGTGAATGCTTGGCTGAAATTAATGCATTCCCAAATCTTCTTGCCACTGAATGACACAAAACTGGACAGAAAAAGTTTGCCCTCAATCTGTTTCACTTTTTAATTTTTTGCAGCTATCTAAAAAAGTTCAGCAGAAATCACGAGAAATTTTTAGAAAAAAAAAAAAAAAATGAAAAATGTCTCAATTCAATGCATGCGAAATGTTAAAAGTGATTATCAGCAGAGATAAGGATCATTGCTCAAATTGAGTTGATCCTTTCAGATCAGTTTTACTCACTTGAAGAAGACTAAAAGAAGGATGTTATAACCGAATTTATAATAAACATTCTCCAGTTGAGTACGTTTGGAATGAACAGTACTTCATCCATTACCAAATGAGACCTTATCGTTTAGTGGACTATAACATTCTTGCTGATAGGTGAAATAATATAGAATTAGGTTACTGCAAATCAACAAAAATTGATTTGAATAATAATGTTAGTTTTTGGTAGCAAATATACTCAATGCAATTTAAAATTCTAAACTTTCAAATAGAAAAGAAGCTTTTGGGATGCAGCCTTGACCCATTTTCACTTTCAACGTCTGACACATTATCTGAAAAGTACACCATGAAATTTCTGTCACACAAAAGTCCAGATCATGACTGATAGAAAAGATGATACCTCCACACCTACCTATTCTGTAATTTAGTACTTTGTAACAAGCTAACCTTATTCGTCGCTTGACCATTTACCAGCCAGTTGAAAGAAGATTTCTAAAATTCAGAAAACGACTAATCGGTTGCTGGCATCAATCAAATTCTACTCGACATATCACTTTAAAGCCTGTGTAAACGTTTCAAGCATCCTCAAGCTAACCTTAACATCACTTACTAGTAGATTCTCATCTCAAGAATACTTATTCGTTGCTTTTCATCTTTAATTCTATTTCAGAGAAACAGAAAAATATTACCTTTCAAACAAGCAATTTAGTAGTTTATTGGATCTTAATGAGGGAATTTCTTATTTCCAAAATTCCAATGCTCTTTAAAGTTGTCATTTTCATATCCATATGGAAGGGTATTTTGCATAAAATCCTGAAAAATTATATGAATTAATAGCCTATTCCACCTAATTATCTGTTATTATTTGACACAAACCAAACCATTTTATTTCAAATTACGGTAAATTGTTGAACAATAATTTTGATGAAGGCAGAAATATTGCCGCCACCACTATCATTATCATTATTAACACACTATAATCACCACCATCCTGGCTGTTAATCGAGATAATATATTAAATTGTAGACATTTTTAAAAGATTACCGGTATATACGAAAAATAGCTCAGTAAAGTTGACGGAACCAAAAAAAAAAAAAAGAAAATTTCGGACAGTGGTGCAATGTCGCTTGATGAACTATTTTCAACATTTTTTTGTTCGACAGCAGAATAATTAAAGAATAAAGAGAAAGGAAAGAGAACAATGGTGCTTGAAAATCCACTGTCCACATGTTGGTGATCGTTCCGGAATCGTTCCATGGAAATGAAACAGAAATATTTACTGTCATAACTTCCGGTATTTGAAATGAAAAAAGGAGCAACACAGAAATTCGTGTAAAACAATACATTTTTGAGAACTACTGTCTTCCCATTATCATTATCTCATTACACATAAACTTCACCACGTTAACATATAATAAGCAATATGTACAGAAATAATCAAATAACGGTAAGGAATACATAATTAAACAATTAATACATATCTAATTAGTGACGTAAGTGTAATTAAGTAATCGTTTGTGTGATAAATAATACATCTATAATCACTATCAAAAATATAATCAGCACACATCAGCGTAAAGCCACAAGTGCAGACTCAATTGAAAGCTTTATTTCATGCTAAAAAATAATTTCCAAGAAAGTGGTCGGAACATTTCCTCTTTTTTGAATGATTCATCGGTCCAATAATTACAAGTTTAATTTATAGGGGACAATGCATTTCCCGTATGCCTTATGAACTATAAAAGTTAAATTAGAGGCTCTCAACAGCACATGTACCTGTTCAATTTGTGCATTAAAATCGATTGCTCAATGTATGAGGAAATGTGGAACATACATAAGTTTACGCATGTGACTTGGCTATTTTGTGTACTGAAGGCAAAATCTGAAGATTAAAAAAGAGCTGTTTCAGTTTTCATCTCTAACGTTAACTCAGCACAGACAAAACATCTTTGAACTTTTGTTTATCAGAAGTCGATGTAAACAACTAAGCTCTTGAGCAACCATTCTTAGTATCAATCACCTCATGTGGCACAGATGACGAGAAAAAATTAAGGAAGGGAAGAGAGTGGAAAAGGTAAATTCGTCTTCATAAAAACACCAGCATTAGAAGATAACCGGTCAAAAGTTCCTGACGGGTTTTATCTCTTTCTGCTTATTTTTCACCGCATGAATTCTTTGCTTAACTATATGGGCTGCAGTAATAAAATATGCAATGTGAGGTTACCTAAAAAATGACCGCATATTTTAGGAAAAAAAATTCTTCAAATGCCTTCGCTGAATAAGAGTTACAACGACAACAATAATGATAATAACTGATTATTAGTAGCTAATAATAAGTGCATGATATTGATAAAAGTGATAAAATAACAAGTAATTAAAAATAGTATGATCATAATAATAATTAGTAATAATTAATAATAATAAACAATAATAATAAATAGTAATAATAAATAATAATAAATAATAATAATAAATAACAATAAATAATAATAATAAATAATAATAATAAATAATAATAATAAATAATAATAATAAATAATAATAATAAATAACAATAAAAAATAATAATAAATAATAATAATAAATAATAATAATAAATAATAATAAATAATAATAACAAATAATAATAAATAATAATAACAAATAACAATAATAAATAATAATAATAATCAAGGGCTAATAATGATTACCATTTAACTATTATCAATTAACTGAACAATTATTGATGATTCTGGTAATTTATAATTAAATATTACTACAATTATTATTGATAATTAGTGATGCTCTCTTGACGGTACGCAATATATAGAATAAATGATGTATACATATCTTGCTAGAAAAGTAGCAATATTTCGAAATCAATTCCTTTTCATCAGCTGATACCAGGATGGAAATTGAAGCCCTTTTTTTTTTCCAGTATGTCAGCTGTTTTTAATCTATATTTAAGTTCCAAAGAGAAGGGAAAAGAACATATCATTCAAACACAAAGAAGTGGAAGGAAAAGTTTCCCAATTTCCCCAAGGACATGGGTGAAAATCTCTAATTTCCTCAGTCCTGAAATGCCCAATCTCTTATCATTAAATTTTAATTAAACATGATATGCTTTATCACCACAACGATGTATTATAATGAAAGCATTTCAGGAATTCCTAGTGAACTTAATGTGTCACTCTGTACAGCAAGTGTTACCCATAACACTGATTGATTTCTGATACTTCGCTAAAAATGTTATCAGTTTTAAAGATGTTTGATATCAGCAAGTACGAAAAATGCTTAAATCTAGACGACACATTCAGTTTAAATAAACCACCTGTTTTGTTTTGGTATTGTTTTGCTGAGATATTTTCAACATATATAATACTTTCTTTTAAAAGTGAACTGAAATGCTAGCCTGTCTCTCTGCTGACGATGATGATGAAAAGTGGCTTGAAAGAAAAAAGTCCACCTCAGAAACATACAATTCAAAATTCGTAAATGTTATTGGTGGCATCACTGCTGCTACCGGCAGATGTCAAATGAGCGTATAAAAATCTTGGAGAAAAACTTTTACGAAAGTAGAGAGAGAAAAAATTGAACAAAGATGCCTGTTAATTTCATCCCTTCTTCCCCTTTTCTTGTGTACCAAAACTTCAACCTGTTCTCTTGTCAAATCACTTATCACCATTATCATCACCGCTATCAATATTTTCATCATTAACGTTAACATTAACAACATCCTTATTATGTCCTCTTGTTCATATTATGGTTAAAGGTGAAATAATCATTTTGCTGCATCTCTCAATACGTTTAAATTGGATCGATTAATTTAAAAAAAAAAAAAAAAAAGAAAAAAAAAATTCATTTTCCCGTTTTTCCACAAACTAAAACATGTTTTGGTCTTTTTTTTTTTTTTTGTGAGAAAAAATTATTAAAAAATGAATGGAGTTGTTTGAAACAGCTGCAAAAAATCAGGAAAGCAAAACTAACACATTCCGGATTTACTAATGCATAAAACTAAATAACCTGATTGATAAATACAATCTTCCTCATTTAAATTAGACCTTGCTATCCGTTAAAAGCCTTAACGATGAAAATAGGAGCCTATTTGATTAACGACCGATCGAAAAGCAAAATGAAAATGTCTAGCTGATATTTAGCAGAAGTATAAAGAGCAAGAAAGAAAAGGCCTTTGTAATTATGAGCCAACACTTCCTTCCTCTCCCTTTCCACCAACATATTCAATATTCATTTCATTTATTTCACAAAAAAAAAAAAAAAAAAAAAAAAAAGCACCAAAAAGCTTTTCATTTTCAAAAATGAGCTCAACAAGTTCTTCCTCAACTAATGAATGCATTCGTTTTCCTTCTCCTCTACTTACTTACCCCCACCTCAATGAATACTGAGAATTTTTCATTTCATAAGGGTGTACTGTAATATAAATTTTTGTAAAAAATTACGCACTCCCTGAAGAAGATAATTCCTTTTACACATTTTCAATTACTTATATTCTCCTAAATTATGCACTCGCTAAAAATGTGACGTATTTTAGTTTATCCTGTATGTGACTCAAGCTAAACAATTTGAAAAATATTTCTCAAAAGGATGAATTGTACTGTAAACGATTCAAAAGGGTAAAAAAGAACAATTCAATGATGAATAGAGCATAAGTAGTTTCAGTTCACTTTTCTCACGTGTAACAACGTGTCAGCGTGAACAATTTCTACGTTAGACGAATTAATCGAAAATCATGTAAAGATGAGTTGGACTTTTTTTTTTGAAGGATGAAATTCCAATTTAAATATCTACTTTCCTATCAAGTAAATCTAATGCCTGTTGCTGACAGATATCGAAAATTTCCCCTCATTCCTCAGTTATACCCAAGTTATGAAACATTTCATGTGCATCTCTTCGTGCCATTTCCTCCATCACTACTGCTTAAATATATATCGTAAATCAGATAATTTCTAATCCGTGAAATTGGAAAATCAATGAATGATGCGAAAGAAAAGAAACGACATTTCATCGAAGCTGAAAAGATGAAAATTCCTCTTTAGCATATATCCTTCTCGTTGACAATTTTTTCCTTTTAAATTTAAATTATCACTAATATTTAATGGAATTAAAGCAAAAGTAGGCATTTGCAAATAATTTAATTTAAAAAAATTCTTAGTCCGATGGTTCTTAAATCACAAAAATGCATGGTATGAAAAAGCCAAACATGATAAGACTGTCCATCATTCATGGCTTTTTTTTTTTTCAGTTCCAGATCGACAATAATTTTTAATAATTCAAAATACTTGACGATAAAAGTGAGCATAATCATCGGAATGTTGATAGTGATAGGGGCCTTTGATAGCTAAAATTTATTCTTTTTTTTTCGAAGACTTGAAGAAGAAGGAGAAAGCCTAGCCAATTTCAGCTACAGAGGTTGTATATATCGGGACCTGAAATTCTGATACTAACACTAGCAAACTACCAAATTCGTGAGAATATTTTTTTATTTTGGGTTATATTCTCTGGAGAATCAATCCTTCTGATTAAACTGAGCAGTTCAAAAAGAAAAAAAAAAAAAAAAGGAAGAAAAATGATGCTTTCACTATAATCAAAGAACAATTGTATTTCTTGCATTTGCCGTACCAAGATGTGCTAACTAACTGAACAAACGAGAATTTCGGTAGTTGAATCGAATGAAAACGTTTGAAACATCTCCACTGTATCTAATCCGAAATAACAAAACAAATAGGAAGAAGATAAAGATGTCACCAAAATACTCCATAAATCACGCTGTTCCTTTTGTCACCACAATGGAATCATAAATTTTATGTTTAATTAATATATTACTTAATGCAATAAGTATATACTCTTATTTATAAAAATTTAACAACAGCAAGTTTTCTAGGATGAATGGTAATAGGAAATAGTTGAATAAAAATAATTCATAAAGTTTAAATAAGTTAAAATGACACTGTTCCATTAAATAAAAGAAATTGCAGAGACCTAGAAGCTTCGTTAGACAAGTGCGCAGAAGTTTCCGAAACAAAATTAGAAGGTATTATATTATATTTAACAGAATTGAAAGGTATTATATTCAGAATAATTGCATACCCTTAAGAAAAAAAAAAAAATCAAAAAAAAAAAATGAACTAGATTGCGTTATGAATTAGCGTGAGATAAAAAAGACGAATAAGCTAAGCTTAGTTTAATAAATCTGATATAGAGTTCTGTCTTAATAAACCAGAAATTCCATGATTGAGATGGAAAATTAATATGGTCTCCAATTTCTTGCCACAAACTAGTTCATAAATTTTGACCTGAGTGAAAAAGCTAAAAAAAAAAAAAACCGACGCAAAAGAACAATTTTACTTTACATTAGCGCTAGTCGTCATACTGCATGAAATAGTATAACTACCGATATATCACTAACTTTTTCAAATGTTGTAGTACAGAATGATCCGTTTTATAAACAAACATCCTTCCTTTCATTAATAATCAGAATGTTAACTTTTGAAAATTAGAAAAATTAGAAAAAAAATTTGAAACACAGACATTCAGGCATTCCTCTTTTTGATGTATTTACAGTGTTTTCTTCTTTTTGCTGCATCTGGAAAATTATTTTGTTACTTCCCGGTCAATAGTCCCCTGTCCTATCACCTCGTTACTTCGTCTCGAAGGCCAAATTTTATAGATTTGCAAAATGGATTCGGCAAATTTTTTAAACTTCGGAAAAAAAAAAAGCAACAGGAGAAAGGAATCAACTGGAGAAATGCATCAACACATCAACAAGAATCGGTGTGTGATTTTCGGATTTTTTGACTGCTCAAATAGGAAAAGAACAAGATCTGGCACCTTCAGGAAATACCTTTATCCAACCACTGTGGAATTAGGAACTTGTACCACGCATATATATCACTTTGTGCTAAACAAATTTTTTCCGCTAATTTACTTTGTAAGAAGAATTAGGAAAACTGCCAAAAAGTTTGCATGAAAAGAACTAAACTCTCTTCACCTTCTTTCTTTCTTATCTTTTTTTTTTTCTTTTTATAATAATTCCTAACAAAAACATCTTTTTCAGTCCAAAATAGACAACTTTTTTGACTTGAAATAATTGATCATAACAATTATTTCAGTTAATGCATAACCAAAGGATCATTGAGACTAGGGAAAGAAAAGCACATTTTACGTTATAACTTGTAAATAGCAGCAATGTTTTCTGTTCTTTCGACTAATATTACCACTAAGTACTTTTAGTCCACTATTGCTCTTCTTTAATTCACTAAGAAAAAAAATAATCTTAATGTTTGTAACTTCTGTGTCATTAATGAATCGACTAGAAATGACCAATGCCAATTAACCATGTAAACAAAATTTACAGAAACTTTTGCTGACACGATCTAAAAACTTGAGTCCAGTTATTAACTTGCTTGTTAGCTAAATGTATCAGAAAATTTGAATACAAAAGTTAGAAAATATGAAAAAGAATTTTGAACTAGGTGACAATTAAAATCATTAACTAACTTGTGAAAAAAAAAAAAAAAGTTATTTAGGGTAATTGAAAATTTTCTACAATTAACCGCAACAGAACATAACACATGAAGTGTAGAGGATGCGGAAAACGAATCAGTCATTATCATCGATCATCAGTGACGGTATTACTGACAGTGATAATGGTGATGTTGATGGTGAAAAACAAGCAGCCAAAAATTACGAAACATCATGAAGCACTAATTAAGAAAAGTAAGAGAAGATAAAGAATCTGAAGAAACGACGAATGTGATAGTTGACACATATCATCATCAAAAAGCAACCTCATTATCACATAAGAATCTCATCTTCGAAATTCAAAATTCATCTTTCCTCTTCCGTTTTTCATTAGCATTATCAGATTTGTTCATTACACTAAACGAATTTATAATAAGAAATTTCTTTTGCAAATAAATCCAATTTCATTTTTTCTTTGTTCTAACTTTCTTTTCGTTACATATATACACACCTTAGCCAATACGAGTTATACATCTTATCACGGTTGCTGATTATGGGAACATTTTAATCAGCAAAAGAAAAGTGAATGACTGCGGAAATGTATTTTTCATATCATAGTTTTGCAATTAAATACTTGATATAGCCATCCTTTCTTTCTAATATCTCGGAATATCAAAAAACATTTTTTCTTTTTCAGAGTACTGCAAATATCTCTTTGTTAAAATTTGCATTTCAAAGACTGTACATTGCAATAAGTTTGCAAACAAATCAAAAAGGTAAAGAAGAAGAAGCAACTATTTCTATTTCTCCTAAAAGAAAATGAAACGAAAAGAAAAAGAATTTTTTTAAATTTATGAAAATGGAATTGAAAAAAAAAAAAAAAAGGAAAAAAGAACATATAGCAGTTGATAATTGCAATATAGACGGAAATATAGTTATAAAAGGGAGGTCGAAAGGGATACTGAAAAGAGGAAATGAATAACAAAAGGATGGAAAAAAGAATTGGCCATGAGCTCTAGGCCTATAACATATAAATACTTTAGAGTAGATAAAACAATCCCGAGGAGTAGCCGAATATTCATCTACAGCCTAAAATGCCAATATCAGTAATGTTTGAAGTAAATTGCTTTCACTTAATTATTATCATTACTTCTTAATTTTTTCTTCTCAATCATTCTTTAAATGAAAACAAAAGCCTATGATAGAGCAAAGTAATCTTTGTGTAATTCAGTGTTTTACTGTAATCACTTCAGCTTACACTATAATTAATGTACAGAGATTACTTATCATCTCGTATGCGTTCACAAACTTTTTCACATATCTAGAAAAAGAAGAAAAGGGAGACGGATTTCGAACAGGAAGTATTGAAAAAAAAAAAAGAGATAAATTATTCCGAAATTTTAAACTGATTTAAAAAAAGAAAATTTCAGGCTAAATAAATGAATGTCACTGTTGGTGATGCAGTTATGTACAAAATATCAACATTTCTAATTTCATAAACACATAACAAATAGCTTTACTTTTAATTCACTTCTGAAGAACAATAAAACAAAACACAAAATACAGCTCTCGATAAATTAACTTCAACAAAAGTTTCTACGCCGTCATGGCTAGAAGAGAAGAAATTTTTGGATGCCGGAAGTTGACAACGAAATTATAAAGTAATCATGTGCATGCAGTTCTCCGTCAAGTCGTCTTTTCCTTTTTTCAAATTTTTTTTTTTCATTTTTTTTTTTTAAACGACAAAAGCGAGGAGGAAACAAATGGTAAAAAAAGAAAAAAAAAAAGTATTTGAGCCAAGTTAATCCTAGCTAAAGCAATTATACAGTGTTCTGGGACAAAACAGTTTGCAGGAATCATTCAGACGATGAAGAAAATCATTTCATTTTCTCACTATGCTTAATGATATAATAACTTCTATAATTAAATCAAAATCTCCAATTGTTTGCTTTCATTTTGCATTCTTTATTATTCTTAGTCGTGCGTCACCATTCATTATTCTCAAAATCACAATTAATTATTACATGATGTAAATAATTTAATTAATAACTGGACAGTTAGTTCATTCTGGATAATTTTTAAAACAAATAACCCGCAAAAACTACTTTTGGAGGAATATCTGCTGAAAATGTATGCCTAAATAGATGTAGATCATAGAGTGCTTTATGGTACACAAGACAAATGTATAAATTTAACAATTTTAAAACTGCTTAAAAAATAGCACCCAGATAGAGACAGACACATACATGTTTGTGTGAGGAAGTATTGTTGTCTGTGAGCCGTGCATAACATTTCGCATTGATCAGTACCGTTGAGCCGATCGAACAAAATTGTCATTTACGGAAAAAGGAATCATTATTTAACCGGAAAATCAATCAGACATTTAAGATGATAATGTGCCCTTGCAGCTATCAATTTTTTTTAAATCAAACTTGTGACATTTCCAATGTCTTCTTTCTCATCCCTCCTAGTCCTTTTCGTCTGTTCCTTACGTCAACAAACCAAAGGCTTCATACATATTTGTCTTCTTTCATTCTACCTTGGCATGATACAAGCAAACTAAGCCAAGTCTGACACTGACAGGATATAATTTACTCTAATTAATATCAGAAGCTCACAGACTCTAGTAGCAAAAAAATTCTTAGAGCAATTACTGCTATGTCTTCTGTTGAGTATTTCATATTTTGAACTAGATTTTTTCTACCATTTTCTTTTTCTTTCTTCTTCCTATATGTGCCTGTCCTTGATTTTACGACTTGTCCTTGATTCCAATTGCCGGTGAGATTCAAAACATTTTAAATTTTGCATCCCTAAAATAATTCGATTACTTACCACCCGTAAGATGCTGCACATTTTGCAGTTGCGGATAATTCTAGAATATTATTTACTGCTTGAATAAACTTAAAAATATGTTTTTTAATACAAATAATATTTAAAGGACTGCAACATTTTGTAAAGCTGTTTGATAACAACTGATGAAGAGTACTGTCATTAATAATTAATAATAATCACCAAAATCACAATATTAGCAATACGCTCCAAAAAGCCTTCACTGTTAAGGTGATGAAACATTTTTATCCTATATCCTCCTTACACATTAACAAAACGTAAAAACCGTTACAAAAAAAACCTTCCGAATGCTGTTAAATTTCAATTTAAAATCTATATAAGTCTCATCAATAACATCAATAATAACATTTGTTAACATGGATGCTAACATTATTTTGTTAATGATAATCACCGTGAAGAATTTAACAGTTTACCCACTTTCAATGCTGAACCAAGAAAAAAAAAAAAGAAAAAATCTAATAGAATTTTCGAAAAACTTCTCGTCCAACTTAATGATCCCTTGTTTCATTTCTTAATTTTATTATAAAATAAGCCTAAATCAAGTTAATCACTTTAAGCTATCACTTAAAGTTCTCGTTTCATCCATCTTCAACTTGCTAACAGAGAAACTGTTTCCTGTTTCCATCCTCTTGCATATTATCCTTCCCACTCTTCGTCCTTACTCAAATTTCCAGAGGTGATATATTTCCTTTTTCAAGAAAAAGTTCTTCGCATTATCTTTTCTCATTATTGCTAACTTGCTTGCTATTGTTTTAACAGAGTAAGATATGTTTAGACAAATAAATCAATTACACATCAGAAAATGGCAAAAATCAAGCAAAAAAAAGAGAATGTATATTTAACAGGAATTTTTATCGGTACTTATCGTAAAATTGCAAATGCTTATTTTCAAAAAAAAAAAAAACAAAGAAATAGTCCTATGCAAATATCAATAGAATGCCGACGTGAACATATTTACATTCGTCCTTGCCCCTATTTCTTTTGAAATATCACGCTTAATTACTGTTATTTATATCATATCATATCATACGAGATATTCCCTTCCAATTACTTCTGCTGACTGATAATTCATTCGCCAGTTTTATCTTTATAATATGATTTAAGTTAAAAGTAAACTGCTTGGTAATGAATTTTAAAATTAAAATGATTTGTCATGGATCATCACCATATCACATCATCATCCAATGAAATAATAGCTGCAATAAAATCAATGCATACATTACACTATATTTGTCATCAGTTTTTCACGCAGTTGTATCAATATTCAAAATGATAAATTAAACTATATTATTCATGATATCATCAATTCAATTATTTTCCTGCGCAAAATGAACTAATCATTTTTTTGCATTTTTATTTCAGACGTACGTGAAATCTTTTACATAAAGGCACAGTCAATAATGCTAAGAAGAAGGAAGATATTTCACCATCTTTTTTCCTTTTTCGGACAAAATTTTAACAGATGGTTGAAAATTTTAAGAGGAAACTACCCAAATTACCTCAATTTTTCCACGAGCTACACAACAAAGGAAAAAAAAAAACTATTTGTCTATCAAGTAAAAATAGGATGAAAATTATATTCACTGATATTTCATAATTATACACCTTTCCGATTTCCGATTATGTTCCCCACTTTTTTTTCTCCCTTCTTTCTGTTTGATGATATCTTTTCAGGAGAGTAGGGAAAAGTGTAGAATAGACTAAAACATAGAGATAATGGTGAAATGAAGAATGAAGGGTTAAATAGGCTAAGCCAGAACTGAATATGGGCCAGGCACTCTTATGAACAAAGAGGATAGATATTTCCGTCAGCTTTAGTAACATTGCTCATTGGCTTTATTCAAGTACCACTCTTTTTTTTTTGAATTAATATCAGCAGAATAATGAATGAAGTGAAATGAATTTTGGCTAAGTTACCTTGGTGATGGATGACAAATGGCAATGCTCATCCTAACATTATCAGTTTCAGGCTCCTTTCCAGATATGCATCCCAATAACATCTTGTCTCATCTCTTTCCTTTATCCTAGACCACTTATCTCTAGTTTACTCCAAAAGTTCCCTTACATTTATGCGAAACATCTTTTTCCATAAGGCATTTAATAATGATAGCAAAAACTACAATATTATCCAACTAATCAATAAATCCCACAAAATAATACTTTTCTTATCATCACACTGTTAAAACTGTGTCACTTTCATTACCGTTTCAGATTTTTTTCATCTTGCAACATATTGCTGTCTTCATCACATATTCTTAGAAATAGGACAATCTATACTTACCTAAGCTAAACTACCGGATATAAACCTTACCAATCCCTTATCATTGTTATCACAATTAATCATCAACTACTCATAAGCCGTAATCATTACCATCGTTAACATCACAAGCATTTCACTCCACTTCATCAACTGCATCACCTTTCTCACCGCTTGCCTTATCATCATTTCGTTATCACTAATCACTCTATCATTACTGTCATCAATGCAGCTTGAATGATACTTTCTGGTTGTGAGAGTAAACTAAGGAGATATATATTGGAGAGCAGAAGGGAAAAGAGAAAAAGGAAATGTCATCAAACGAACTGAAAGAAGGTACAAGGGAAGCCTTTTAAGTGCAATCTACAAAAAACTGAAAAAACTATCCGAAATGAGACCACCAACGAAGAGACTTACTGCTACATGCATGTGTCTGTCTGTCTGTCAATTTCAAAACTTCAACACCTTTAGGGTAAAGTTTAGTTTCGTTTCGCTTTTCTTTCAACTGAAACTTTTTTACATGCCTACAGCACTTCTTCCTCTGCTATGTAAAGTCCAAACGTTTGTGTTAGTTCCTTTTCTCTGCTTTTTTTTTCCTGTAAATAGAGAAGTTCTAACTGAGATAACAGCTAGAGTGAACTAAACTAAGGTAATTTGAACATTTTAGGCAGAATTACTTAAACTAACCAGTAGTAACAATAAAAAGTTGCTGCAAAACGATAAGTGACAATTAAATTAAGCCAACAAATAACACAACACTGTGTCGAAAAATAGAAGGGAAAAATAATGCTAAGAATGTTCTTAGGCAGTGGAAAAGAAGAAGGGAAAGTCACGTAACTACTAGTAACTTAAATCGGTTAATTAATCGACAAGTAGTAACAAGTATCATAGGCAATCAAGTAAAGTGTATTAATTAAATAACAATTTACTTCGTTTCATCATATGAAAATATTTTTCCCACTCTCTCTCTTTTTCTTTAACTCTCTATCCCTTACAAATTATTATTGTATCTATCAGTAAATAGATTGAAGCAAAAAAAAAAAAACTAAGTAGACATTACATCGCCTTACAACTGTTTAGATTAAACAAAAAAAAAAACCATTACCTATAACGTATTTTTGCTGGAAAAGGTCACGTCACTAGGTAAATTTCAACAGGTCAGGCATAAAGATTAACGTGGACAAGACGTAACGTACAAACGTTTCAATATTTGTCCAAAAATTCACTTATGGCAAAAGGCCAAAAATTGTTGAGATTTTGACAGACCCACTGAGTTCTGCAAGGGAACAGGTCATGAAGTGAAGAAGGAAATGGAAATTGTTCGGAAGATTGCGGTGAGGTGAGCTGAGGTAAGATGACGGACAGAGAGAGAGAGAGAGAGAGAGAGAGAGAGAGAGAGAGAGAGAGAGAGAAGCACTGAGCAAGATGCCTCGAGAGGAAGCAGGACAGTCATCTCTCTCCTCTCTGTCTTTTCCCCTCTATCTAGCACTCCAGACGTGCAATAAATTTAGACAGCACTAATGTCATGCTTACACAGTTGAATGGAGAAAATAATGTGACATAGATTCGGGAAGAAATACAGAAATATGTTGTAAAACGAAGAGAGAGAGAGAGTCCACTCCTCCTTTGCTTTAGCATTCACAAAATTTCTTTCAATCTTTTTCGCTCCCTCTCATATTTCCCCTTCTTCTCTGGCTCTCACAAATTTCTCTTACATTCGTCACTATTACAGAGGCATAGTAATTTCCTCCATCTACCTGCACTCTCGTGTTATGTACAGTGTTCTAGCTGAGAGCTGGTACTGTCTGTGTCGTGCTGTGCATCATTGCTCTAGTGAGGATACACGTGCGTGCGTAATCAGTCATGACGAACGTCACGTACGTGGTGTTTTACAGAGCCTATAGGAGAACGGTTAGGAAAGCTGCTGCCTACCGGATGATCTAAATCGGTAGATTCAGTACACCAGCATGAATAACATCCGGTGTATCATCCGGTATATGTGCCACAAAGAATGATCCCACTAACTGGAACAGGGAGTTCGTGACAGTTTGTCTAATAACTACAAGCCGAACTAATCCCGAGAAGTTTCCCTTGTATCAGTCAAGAAATCGGAATATGTCTGATTCTTCAAGTCGCACCTGTATGGACTTATTAGTTTAGTTACTTAGCCAAGCCTCTTAATCAGCACATTAGTCGCTAGTCGGTAAGTGATGTGGGATATTTCGCAGAAACATTCCGATATCCATCTTAAGATCTGTTGATCGGAATTTCTAGCTAGTAAATATATTATTGCAAAGTTAGTTAGTCCACATGCTAGCTAGCTAAAAGGAGGAAATCAAGTAGAAAATGGCAGCTCCTTCCTTGAATCTCACTGCTCTCGGTCTACCTTCTCCTTTCCTGTTCCATTCCTAACAAGTCGGACCTTCCTCCTCCTTTATATTAAAAAGCTAAACCTCATGAAACCAAAACATTCCACCCAATCCGTTATTCAGTCAATCAATCAGTCTTTCAGTCAGTCACTCAGTCATCGTTGTACAGAGTGTCCTGCAGCAATTTGCTTCGTACTTCTTTTCTATTGCTGCAGTTGCAGACGGAATTAAAAAGAGAATTGAAAAAAAATAAAATGAAATGAATTTCGCAATTATCCGAGCAGTGCTACTGATTCGATCGACTATTCTTTCATCATAACTCATCGGAATCGTTGCTCGAATTGAAGAAGAGACTGGGAATGTTATTTAGCAGATAGTTATCAGTTCTCAGTAATTATTTTTAAATCACCAAAATAAATCTTTCCAATGCTATGGCCAGAAGAACTAAGTGGTTCGAAAATTAGCTTACAACTAGCCTGTATGCAACACAGTCTAAGCTTTGAGGAAACCAACAGAGCCATGAGCCATTAAGGTAGGCAGCCAGCTAGAAGAATCAATGCTAACAATTTTCAATCTAAGGATTTCATTTGGTTAGTGTGCTTAACAGTAAATTATTCCATGAACCAGTAGTACAACACGTAGAACACGTATCGCTTCTATACGTCACGCCAAATTGAAATGTGCAGTTGAAGTGCTCAGGGAAATTCGAGCTATTCTTATAACATGACAGTTATCTTCTTAAATTTTTCAACTATTGCTGATAATATTTCTAATGTTTTCATGAAGCTAGGATTCAATCGCGCACAACAGAATCATGATATTCACCTTTATTTGTTATATTTCGTAGACAAGTATATTACTTTTTGAGTCAAATTTTCTACTAGATTTATTAATAGGATCAATTGAGAAGCAAAACTCAAATTTATAATATCATATTTTTCTATTTAAGTAACCAAAAGATTCAAACACTACGAAGTTCATTCAAGCTGTATACTTCCAGTTCATTGCTAGTGAAACGAACAGTTAACATTCGATCATACATAATTATTTTATCAATTATCAGGTGATTGTGATGGGCCATGAATGCTCGATGACAAAATAATCACAATCCTGCTAATAATGATAGTGATGGAAGTGATAAATTTATTTCGCTGAATTGTAACAAGGATTTATCTTCTAATGACTTTTTTTGGTCAATGATCTAAGTATCATATGAGTTTTGCTTCTTCTCAAAAATTCTTCCACCATATTTCTTTTTCATATTTATTTTAAGAACAGGAATCTTTCAAAAAAGAAAGAAAATTGAAATTATGAAAATTTTACTGAAAAGTTCAAATTTTATGATTAAATGGCATATTTGCGAATGTAGATGCTTTTTTCAACTAGATAGATATAAAAATGTTATACAAAACTTTGAACACCAATGCCATAAGTCACAAAAGTTTAACGGCTAAAAATTTGAAATCTTTTTCTGACATGCATTTGAAGCGAAGTGGAGAAGACGTGATGTACTTAATCAAGTTTAAAAAAATTAGCCGAAGTTTAACAAAATACAATACAAACACTTCTTTAAAAAAGAAATATTTCTTTTGCTACTGAATTTGCAATTATCACAGATGTCTAATAGATTTTAAAACTTTTTTCTTTATCTGCATGTATAGCGCTATTTAGCATCAGAAAAAAAGAATGAAACAAACATTACTGTATTTTACTCTATTCGAGATCTGTCTGTAAAAAATCAATTAAAAGGAAATGTGCTTAATTAACTAAAGTATTTGTAAAAAAAAAAAAAAAATAGGAAGATTAATTAATGATAACGGTACCGATAATATCGACCATAACTGATATAAGGATAATGATGTGATATTGTGGCGTAAACGCTGATATAACGAAGCCACAATAACAGTAATAGCAAATGCAATAGCAATGATAGCGATAGAATTGATAGTTGTAAAGATAATAATGAAATAATGATTGGATGGGGGCTACCTGCTTTTCCAGTCAGTCAGGTGAGAATATGAGATTCTGATGATTTTAGATTCATGCTCGAGATGGAATTATATCAACCATCAAACAGAAGACATTTATGGATAAAGATCATGCTAAGCATATTATCGACTAAGGAGGAAGGATCGTTTGCGCTTGATTGCTGCCTAGCCTAAAATGAGTTGCTAAGAAAGTTCCAGTACGATTAGAATAATATGAATTATTTCGGATTACTTCGCTGCTTTCTATGATGTACAATATAATACGATACACTTATTTTGTATTACAAAGTAATTTGGATTTCATATGCAATCGATTTTTTTTTACTGAATTCGAACTTATTTATGAAAAGAAAAAATTTGGTGAATAAAAAAAAAAAAGCAAAAATTTTTTTATTTCAGACTGGACATATTTAATTTTTACCACAAAATATGGACATATCGAAATGTTGAAATTTTTGGTTTTCGACGACAAACGGACAAGAATATGAGCCATATTCGATTCTGTATACAAATAAAAACTTAGTGAAATCGTGTCATCTTCCGATTCTGATATTTGAAATCCGTCTTTAATAAAATTAAATTACCTTATTTGTATGGTGGATCAAAGCAATATATTCGAAGCCAAAAAACTAACATTTAAAGTATAAGGGGAAAATCAATTTTTTCAAACATTTTATTAAAATTTTGTTTTCCTTCTTCTCACTCATTGTCTATGAATCAAAACTCACACACAGAAACGGAAAACTTTCTAGGATGGCAAAATTTCAGCCCGTATGCGTCAGAATGAAAACAATATTATTCACAAACTTTTGCTTTACTTTTTTTCTGTATTTTGCATACTAAAGCCCTATTTCCACCATCAAGTACTAACAGCAGCAATGATGATATTGATAACGGTAGTGATACTGATGGTGCAAATGATCAGAATGTTATAATAATAGCAATTAATCATGTTGATAACATTAACTGCAATAAATATATTAATATGCTCTGAATGCCAATGCTTTTGTATTTCTATTTTCAGATTTTATGTAATCTTTTCACTTGGATAATTTGTCATGCTACTCATTTCTAGACTGTTTGATTTCTTGAAGATTATTGCTTCTCTTTTTAGGCTAATATCCTTGAAATTATACTAGAGACTTACTAAACTGCGGTGAAAATCAGTCAGGTAAAAATATATTTATATCGGACAAATGACAGCTTATTCTGCAAATTAATCAATTTATGATAACTACGTGATGTGATAAGAGAAATAAAAACTGATAATGATTGTCGTAATGTAAGCAATAATAAATGAATGAAGTTTAAGCAACTTATTGTAATTACTACTTATATTCCATTTACATTAAAACATAAATAATTCTTTTTGTTGATAATATGATTTGAAAGATATTCTGGCTATTGAAGCTATCTTTTCTTTCTTATAATTTCTTGCAAAATCAAAAAGATTTTTGCATGTTTTTTCTTGGCATAATTATTTGTTGCATGCTAATTAATTAATTAGTAAAAGAAATTCATTAAAGACCACGAAGATTCCATGTCACAATCAATTGATACATTAACCGACCTGCCCACACTCGAGTGTCCCTATTGCTTGTTTTCTTTTTTTAGGCGATAAGCCGAGTTAATGGTGATAAGTGATAAGCTGTAAGTGATTTTTTTTTTTAAATGGAAAAACAGAGATTGTAGAGCAAAAAGTCCAGTGAACCAACGAATGGATGCACTGATAAAATGACTACTATTCTTCATAATCTCTTGTAAATTATCAGTGGTAATCACATAATTATTAATGACCCACCTGCTTCTTGTTTTACTCTTGACATTTTTCTTTCTCTTCTTGAGCTTCTGTTATTAAATTAACTTGAGAATTTTAAAGGGCAAAAAATTAAACTAACGTCTGAAGCAGAAAAAAAAAATAGCCGAAAAAAGCGCAAATACTTAATTAGTTATACGTACAAAACTTTTATCGTACGTAAAAAATTGCTTTATGGACGGTGATTACGTGTAAATAATGTTCACTGATACGCAAAACTACACGTACGTCGAAAGGTGCATCTATAAGTGTGGTGTGTGAAAGAGCACTTCAAGTTGCATTGTGCAAACACTGCGCAACATTAACCCACTTTAGATTTCACATTAACCCATTTTACAGAGAATTATAAATTTTATATTACTAATTTCGACTCTCAAAATTTCGAGAAAATCATACTGATCGATTCGCTCTCAAGAAATTTGATGAAATTTTGGAGTAAAATTTTAATGGAACTTGTTCGCTCAGCCATTTATGAATATTATTTGATTGGGTCAAAAATTCACTTATCAGCAAACTGTAAAAATTTCACTAACATTACTTCTCAGTCTTCTGTTAAAATTATGAACGAAAATTTTTCATTTTTAATTTATTCAAATCTTTCTAATAACCTATCATGTACGTTTTCTTTTTGTCACACTTACTAGGCACAATTTGAGATGTGGAAATAAAAATAACTTACGGTGCCACATCGA
This sequence comes from Setaria digitata, assembly GCA_003640385.1. Classification (NCBI taxonomy): domain Eukaryota; kingdom Metazoa; phylum Nematoda; class Chromadorea; order Rhabditida; family Setariidae; genus Setaria; species Setaria digitata. Next base: position 102,452 of record RCAB01000143.1, read on the forward strand.
CGCCATTTTTCAAATTCCCTAAAAATTTTTTCATAAATTTTCAATTTTATATCAAAAACGTTTCATTTAAAAGTTGCGAAAGAAGTGTGAGACAAAAACATATTGCACAAATTTCAAGCGCAGATGTGACTTTTGAACAAAATATTTGAAAAATTTGTCAAATGCCAAAACACTTTAATACCATTTCTAGCTCATATTCTATTCGACTTAATTATTCTCTTTTTAACTATCCACTAGTAGTACATTACACATTTCCTTATTTCAGATCTGTTAATAGAATTATGGATGCCAGCCACATTGGTGCAAAGTAACAGTCCATCCATCCATCCAATAATTTCTTTTTTAAAAAGCGTTGAAAGCAAGACTATTTTATGGATTAAAATTGCTTTTATGTGATTAAATTCGGCAAATTTTAGTAATTTAAGAAAAGAATAACTTTGTTTCTATCCTTATGTGTACCGCTTTTATGGCAATTTATCTCAAAAAAAAAAAAAAAAAATTACCCATAAGCGTAAAATGCTAGTTGGTGATAAGTGTCATTTACGGAAAATTAATTATTATTATTTTTTAAGAAAATGTATGGAATAAATTTGCTGAAACTCTTGAGACTTGATAAATAATAATTATTTTGTTAATAAAATCGAATAAAATATAATTTTAACTACATTAAGCACTGGCCAAGAAAGCTTTTCACTCATGTTCTACGGGGTGATGCAGAAATTTATCTTCCAAATAGCTATGCACTGAAGTAATTAATAACATAATATCGGCTGCAATTATTAATTCAATTAATTACTAATAATTTCATTCTATTTCCAATGTTGATTCCGAGTAAGAAGGAGGAAGGAGAATAGTCCCGATACTTGGGCCTTACCGCGGAAATATTGCTGTGTATGGCTGAATTAAATGTGCATGTGACATGCAAATGCTAACGGATAGCCTGAAGATGCTCAAATTTAATGCCAATTTTTGTTTCGAAAGGCTTCACAAAACATTCCGAAATTTTAATCTTTCCATTTTCCTAAACCTTGTAGAAATACCACACTTTGTTATTGTGCCATTTACGTAACGGACTTACGTTTTGCAACTTACTGCACTGATAAACGAACATATTCGAGCCATTCAATGATACTTTCGCGCTTCAACTTTGACCTTAAAGTAAATCAATTGATAATTGAAAAATACAAAGAAAATCATTTTTTTTTTTTTTCACTTTTAACAAAATCTGTTAAAATTGGGAAAATATTATAAACTATAATTATGGAAAATAGTTATTATTAGTTTTTTTTTTTTTTTGCATATTCATTACTTTATAGGCAAAAAAAAAAAAAGAATGATGAAATTTCAATTAGTTGTGGCAAAATTTTGAGATTTCAAAAAAATAAAAATAATTGATATATTTTTGATTATTGCTCAGAGAATTCATTTAGAGACCCAAAAGAAATGATTTAAAATTTTATTATCATTTCGGTGATGATAATGTCATTCCGTGATAATAATACATGAAGATAAGAAATGGTGAGCAGAACAACGAGAGAGATAAAAGTGGAACAGTGAAATGTTCATGTTTTAACTGAGTTTATAAACTTAATCCTATGCTTTATCATCTAAACATTATTGCAAAGCCATTGTAATGTATAACTTGTGGCTAGTTTTCTGTCTTATTAGCATCGTATTCTATTTTACAGACAATCAGCTTTGCTCTAAATTAGTCGAAACTTAAGAAGACTTATAAGTAAGCTTACTAAATAGGTCCAATATAAACAATAAAAGATGCTTTCATCGATATTACCAAATCCTTAACGTCATCTTTTTCTCCATTATTTATAACTTTCAATTGCAAATTACAGAACTTAGACATGAATTTCCAGAAATTTTAAAGGAATTTCAAAAAATTTCATTCCAACATTTGAGATATAAAAAGAGTTTAAAAAAATTCGAAATAATGAGGAATTAATGTTAATCACAAAAATTGGCAAAAAGTTGGATGAAATTAAAAATTGAAATGTATTTTAAAAATGAATTAGTTAGCATGTCGAATTTAATGCACCTTTAACAGAAGCAGAAAAAGTGCATCAACACTTTTATAGTTTGCCAGATTTGAATTTCAAATGATTCAATGAATCAGGTTATCATTACCGACTCGAATCGTTTCAAGGTACAATTCAGTCTGTTTGAAAATATCATGAATGTGTCGTGTTAGAAAAGATGACCGTACTTTTCAAAGAGCTTTTCACGATCGTCAAATTGTTCTGTTTAATCTATCCGCTTATTTTCAAAATTATTAAATCTCTGAAATTGAAATGGTGGCATTTAAATATTTTCAATATGTCATTTTTCAAAATTTCCAAACTCATAAGCACAAAAAAAAAATCTTTATTAAAAAAAAAGTTTAAAATAAATCAACCAAAAAGAAAATTGTATGTAGACACCACTCCTACCAAACTTGCATCATCAATTTCTTTGGAAAATGATGATAAAAAAATCAAAATAATCTTACAAATCTCAAGAGTGTCCGAATTACTGTCTGCAGCCTGTCTGGCTATTTGCTAAGTATGAAACATATGTCAAAACTTGGCTGGAAAACATATGTTGCAAAATATTGTTTGGAAGAAATTTTGATGATAAATGATTCTAGGCCAACTACTAACACAGCCATCTTGAGCTGAAATTGTTAAGACCTTAGAAGCAGTGTTAGCCGATGATAAATTTGATAAGGATATGTTTTTGTGTGGTTAACAATTTGGCTATGGAATGAAATGTTATGAAAAGAACGGAAAATCCTTATCACCAATACATACTACCGTCATTTGGTTGGAAGATTCGGCACTTGATGTAATGCATTACTGTAGTATCAGATGAGAAAGGTTTCTAAAAGATGAAGACCTGAAATTAACGAGCCAAATACGAACAGTGAATAATATTTCCATACTTACGGCTCGGCACTTACCTGTAATCGATTCTTACTTGTGATGTAATGGTGAGCAATGTCTTATAAATTATTCTAATACCAGCAATGAACTGAAGCCAAGAGACAGGTGATCCTTGGATTATCTGTCTAGTGTGTGGTACTAAATTCTTCACATGGACAAGATTTAGCTGGAAGAGGAACAAACTGAACAGACATTATGGGGATAAAAAAATTGTCTTAAAGTTGAACAATTTGAATTTGAGGAGACAGAAGAAGCCGAAAGTCTTTTTGAGGAAAAAAGCACAAAGAAAAGAAAATTTTGTTTTTACTTCTCTTACTGCATATTTATATCTCTTTTATGATCATTATACCAACATATTCATCATATTATTACATCATAAAATTTCATAAACAATTTTTTCACTTTATTTCGTCTTAATTTGAATTTGAAAAAGATATGAGAAGTGGAAAGAGAGGAGAGAAGCTTGTTAGACTTGGCCAGCCTAGAGTAGTGCACGGGTCATTAGTGGGTAGATTACGAGTAAGGGATTTAGTTATCGAATCATCAACGAAACAACATCAGACATGCAATCGTTTTTATTTTATTTCTTCATCTTTTTTCTTTTTCGTGATTTTTGATATGTAAATATGCATTTGTTTTTCAGTAGCAAAAAGTTTGCAGCTTTTTTTTTTTTTTTTTTTTCTAAATAACAAAGCTAGAATAATTTTTGCATAAGTCAGGACTAAATGAGCGAAGAAATATACGATCTAGATTAGAAATATATGATATAGGAAGCAAATATGTCAACCAGTTATCCTATTACTTCTGAAGCTGAAGTTAGCTCGAAGAAATGAGCTAAACTGAAGACTCAGACTAATTTTTGTTGTTATCTCAATTTAGAAGAATGCATATTTCTGTTGAAAGTTCGTAGATGTGATCAATATGAAATTTTTTCTCTTCACGATTAAGTTAAAAAAATGGAACGAATCTTCATAATTTGAGGAAAAGAATCAGGATTAAATTGAGTTATTTTAAATTTAAAACTTCCTCCTGAAAAACATCAATGCAAAGCCATGAAAAGTCCAAGAATTCAATTTTAATTTTAATCCTTTTAAAATATCTCTGAATCAGAACATATACCAAACTTTTCTTTCCTACCCGAGAAAGTCCATTATGAGATAAATTGGATTAATTACTCGTAATGTTGGGAAATGAATTGCTGGAGATCAGCAATCTCCACAATTTATATTAGAATTATCATTATTATTAAATAAAAGTTTTATTTCAAAAGATTAACCTAGATTTTGGGTTTTTAATCTGTCAATAAAAGTAGTTCCACTCTGGCTCATTTCTTTCAGTGCACTGAAAATGATTAGACCTAAAACATGAATTTCAAGTAACTGAAATTTTGTGTGCAAAAATGGGAGCAATTTTAAAAATTTAATATTGTACATATGAGCACTCAAACATGAAAAGAAAGTTTTTAATCCTCAAACACATGAACACCAGTTGAAATTTAAATAAAATCTGTTTGCCACTTTTTTTGCCATTTTTACCCTAGTGCATTCACACTTTCTACATTATAGCTTTAATGTAAACATTTATCAATGATAATGATATATTAGTTATTCTCTGCAATTTATCAGCCAACACTCATAATAATTGTTTATTCGATTGGCCTGATCATTTAGCATTTTCTCAGAATATTTCAAATAATATCATGATTGCATGAAGGATCACAAACCAAGAAGAGATAAAAAATATTATGCAAGCAGGAAAAAAAAAAAGCATTCATTTTAAATAACTTCCCTTTTCTTATTCCTCTTTAATTTGAACAATTTTGTGAGAAAATGTCTTTAATTATTGAAGAACAATCAATCTAAAACAATTCTTTTCCTACGAATCCCATCAAGATCACTTTTTTTTCCTTTTTTTTTTTTTTCTTAATTAAGCTATCTTAATAATTATTAAAAGGTTTATAACGAAGATTGGAACATTTGTTTCACATATGGTGTCCGTTCAACCGCTACATCAGTCAGTTCGGTCCGTCCGGCTTCTGTTTCTTCTAATACTTCCTGATGATGAAGAAAAAATTCTGAAGATGCAAAAAGAGATTCAGTGTCCAGATGATGATTTGTAACATCGTCAAAAAATACTCCACAAACTTACTGATTCTTCATTTTTTTTTTTTTTTTTTCTCCTTCTCTCTCTTAAAGAAAATAGTGATTTTTTTCTGGAACATTTTTTCAGAAGAACGAATATAGTTTTTCTTGAAAAGAATCTAAAAAAAAAAAAAAAAAGGAGAATGTGGCATTCTGTAGAATTTAATTCGTAGTGATAATAGCGTAAAACTTATCAGTGAAAAGTTTCAAAATGAATCTTTCATTTAGATTTACATTGGCCTTGCAAATGGCAGGCAACAATCATTAAAAACAAACAAAAACGAGCCACAAATACCAGTTTTCGATTTTGTCGATTCGCTTTTACGATTCTCTGAATAATCGACCAAAATTGAAAAAATTTAGAAAGTAATTAGTTGTGTGTCAAATAGAGTAGTTCAACAATTCACTGAAATCTATACCTCAAAAAAAGAAAAGAATGACATCCTGCTATATTAAACTATCGGCTTCTGTATCACTTCTGATTGGGAATTTTCCATAGGAAGAACATTTTTTTCATAAATGAAAAAAATTTCCCAAAAATGTTAAACTTCAGATGAAGTAGTGCTAATAGCCTAGCATAGTCTATGTGGTATCCATAAATGTGACAACTAGGACAAGAGATTAGATAGCAAGAACAAAGGCCGATAAGTAAAACAGCTGCTCATTTTCAAAGCAAAGCTACTCATTTATTTCTTCTTCAAAACAATTTCAAACTAGATCGATGAGGCTGAAAGTGAAATTCAAAAACTGTTGAATTTCACTCTTGAATATTTTAGCTTTCTTCCCAAAAAGTTTCATGGTTATGGTTCAATTCAAAAATTTAACAATTTCTTTATTTTAATCGACAGCTAATCTCCACCGATTACCAGCATCTTCTTTATCATTTCAAAACTTGAGTGTTTCAGAATAAATTATATTATTAATCCATCGTCCTATCAAAATGATTTCAAAACTTGCTAAAACTTTGTTTAATCTGTTTCCAACTGACCACTGGAAAATCACATAGCATAATAATATAATGCTAACAGTGAAGCATCAGTAGATTCTGAATCATATAAATGATTCTAGTCTCAATGATAATGTAGTCCTAAAAAAGAAGGAATCTTCCGGTGTATTAGAATAATTAGAACAATGAAATTAGAAATACGATTACATTGAGAATTTTCACTTTACATTCCTCATATATCATCATTAAAATTGCTTCTGCAAAAAAGAAAAAGTCATTAAATTCAAAGAGTGTAAGGAAAAGAAAGAAAAATGAAATTGGAAATCGCTTTAGTTAGAATCACAATTGACTCTTTCAGGATTGATTTATCATAATCTTTGCACATACATTAGTCTAAACTTCCTTATAACTTGTCTTTCTATTTGCCAAATCCATCAATTTTATCTATCTATCCTCTAAGGATCAAAATTTTCATTCGACAATTTTCAATTTCACACAAATCCATCACAGTAACTGATGAAATTAAATCATTCACTGATGCCATCCGGTTGAAAATACTTTTACAGAATAGAATAATCACTGAGAATAATCAATAATCAATAATCATTAACTGATCAAAAAGAACTTACTGATGGGTAAATTAATGGACCACTGAATAATTAAATAAAATAAAATAATAAGCATTCATCATGTAAGTACTTACTTGCACGTAAATTTCATAATAAAAAAAAAATTAAAAAAACAGCATTTTGCAAAATTTTGATTTTGATTTTAACAGTCTCATTTTAACTGATAATTTTTCTGATATGCAAATTTTAATTTTTCTCTGAAATTAAGACAAAATCAGCTAGCCTACAGTGATATGCTGATATTATATGAAGAACAAATTGCACAAATTGTATTTCAGCAAAAATGTTCAAAAAGTTCCTGAAATAGTACCGTAAGAATAGTTCGAAAGCAGTCTTAATTATTTTACCATACAGCAATAAAAAAATGGAAATATAATAAAAACTTTGTTTAAAATGAATGAAATTTCTCTAAAGCATAGAAAAAAAAAAATTGAATTTGAAAGTGTTGGAAATAAAGAGAATAAGAATAGTTGGTCAGCTAGCTTTACTAAGCTTAAGACAAAAAATTTTAAGTGGAATTCTATGATGGTAACTCATCAAAATGACATTCAATTGTTATAAATGGCATCTCATTTCACTTTTTTTTTTTTTTTTTTTTTTAAATTTTCAATTGATGATTCTAATTTGAATAGGTCCCAAATGGGTCATCACAATGAGTGATATTTAACCAATTATCATTATCATACGATCAATCCATTGTGCCAGTAATGCTAAGATTGTTTCAATACAATATTCACAGAATGGAAAAGATAATTGGTGAATAAGACGAATGATAAAGGATCTCTTTATTAATTTCAACCTTCATTACATAGTAATAGGTATCGTAAAAGAGGGAGAGTGAGGGAGAGAGAGGGAGAGAGAGAGAGAGAGAGAGAGAGAGAGAGAGAGAGAATAAAGGGCTTTTTGAAATTTGAAAAAAAATAATAATAATAAAAAGCAAGCAAATTTAGCAAACTATCCGCATTGCTTCGACGAAATATCAATGCAACTTGAATACACTATGGAAAAAATTATTAATGGACGGATACGTTTCACCCTGTGCTCTTATTCAAGAATATTTCATTACCTGTGACCTTAAAAATACAAATAGGAAATCCAGAATTTTTATCAAGATTTTCTTCTTCTCAAGTTTGAAATTTGAAGTGACGAAGCAAAAGTAGAAGGGTGAAATGAAAACTTGTGACAGATTGAGAACAAAATCTTGATAAGAAAGGGCCTAAGCTTGCTGTCAGTTGAAATAGCTGATGTCTTGGTGGCACATGCTGATTCGTGACGACTGACATAGTTTACTAAATTATCTGATAATTTCAGTAATTTAACAGGGAAAGTGGTATAGGACTAAATTAATTTAAACTTACAAAAGCAAAAAGGAAGAAAAATAAGCATAGGACAAAGATAAGAAGCGCAGCAGAAATATAAATTAATTCAAAAAATTAGTGCGAAATTCTAATTTTAGGAGTCAGTTAAAAATTGAAAATGATTCACCTAATGCCACTGTTTAGATTTTCTATAATAATAATTTAAAATACTAATTATTGATTATTAATTTACTAGCTAAAATACCACAATTATCATTAATGTTTATGCTCTTCAAAGAGATTAATTATCATCGGTGCTTAAGCATTTGAATATTTCTTATCAAAGAATTCGCTAAAAATCGTTGAAAATTCAATTACTTTTCGTCCCCTTTCCTTTCTCTTTCCAACTTCCTTTTTTAAGAACAATTAGAATTTTAGATGAAAACACATAATGTACTTAGTGATAATAAAACGCATTCCAGACTTGCTGGAATTGACAACAGTGAAACATTACGCCAGATTAAAAAGTAACTCTGCAAAGCAGATAACAAAATGCACAGCCACTCATCTACGAATCATTATTAATTCTTATCATTATCATCATCTTTATCACTGTCAACATTTTCATGATATTTTAATATTTAGATGACCAATATGCTAGTTGTAAAATATTCGCCAATTTCTGAAATAAACATCCCGTCTAAACGATGTCTATGAGATGGCTAACCAATGCCAAATAGATGATTAGAGGATGTGATCGCTTGGTGGAAAAATTTGTTATTCTTAATTCTCAATCACAAAATCATAATGATGCAACTACTTATCATCATGATCATTTTCAATCATATAGTGACAGCGGTGATTGGTAATCTTAGTGCCCATATAATGCCAATATAAGTAATTCTATATTTAATTATTTAATGAAATTGATAATTAGTAATTTCTTCTGCAATACGAAAGTTTGCATAGGCACGGTCATTATCAATCACTGCTACCATGTGACCAAATCAAATTAGTTACATCCCATAAAATTTAGTATTTTAGTAAGACCATATAAGTGATGCATCATCGAAATTGGTTTTTTAGCAGGAAAAGAAAAAAATATTTCAAGGCCTAAAATTTTCAGCAACAAAAACTTCGCTTCAAAACTTTAAATTCCTGCAAACAAAAATCAATTTGACAACAAATTTTTAATAGTAAAGAAGCCAAGAAAGGAAAAAGACAAAGGGAGAAGAGACAAAAGCAAAATTAATCTATTTGTCCAAGCAAAACATTAAAATAGGTGTGTTTAATGGCAAACACATAGTAAAGAGAAAAAAAAAAATGGCATCTTATTGAAAAAAAAAAAAAAGAAAAAAAAAAGAAGGAAAAGAAATAAAGAAAGGAACGCTTTTTCAAAAAAAAAAAAAAACTGAAATTACAACTGTGTTGTTGACAAGAATGTTGACAGCGAAAGATGATTATGCGGACAGTAATCCACAAAGAGCCATAAAATGAAGTAGTAGCTGAGAGTTCAGGCTTGTGGAGAACATGAGCCAAGCCATAACGATCACACGAAATGGAAGAGGAAAGGAGGTTCTATACTCTTCCCTTTGATTTTCCTTGAAGATAATAAGCCCGTTTGGCCTTCATTGCAAATTTGAAAAAAAAAAAACACCATAGGGACAATGAAAAGGATGGCTAAAATGAGGCCATCTATTACTGTATTTTCTTGGTCTTATTCTATCTTTTTTTTTTTGTTTTTATATTATTTGCTTATATGTTACTCATTAGTCAAACCAATTGAAAAAGATAAATTAAAAAGGACCGTTTGTTATATCAATTAATTTCAACTCCAGACGACAGATTAATTCTCGCTGAAGCACATCACAAAATGAGCAATTAGTTTAAATTGTTTCGTCAAGAAAAGTTAAATTGTAAGATTACAGGCAAAAAAAAAAAAAAAAAAAAGATTACAGGCAAAAAAAAAAAAAAAAAATTAAAGAGAAAGTAGAAGATTGAAGTGATTTTTTTAATTACGAAGTCTTACTGATAAGTAAATATTTATCAGTGCCCATAAACGATTAAATTTTTTCTTTTTTTGTCAACTAAATCAATCAGTTTTGAAGTTAATTTTCAAGACATTAATGCATTCAAACAATTTAGAGCTAATTGAAAAAAAGTCACCAATGAAAACAAAAAAGAGCTCTTCAGTATCAGTGGTAATTTAAAAAAAAAAAAAAAAAAAAAAAAAAAGCATAAACTGCTGAAGAAAAGAAAAACTGAAAGAGGAAAAAGTTACTAAAATTCTAAATGCAAGAATAATAATTACGAGCCAAACAAAATTTACTGGCCTAGAAGGATTTCAGAAAAAGTTTCCACAATGATTCAGCATCTAATTTCACTTCTTCTTCTCCTTACACAACACATCCAAATTTTCCTTTCATGTTTCACTTCACAGCAAGGTCAAGAAAGTGACAACTGTTCGCAGATCGAGTGGCATGACATGGCATAGTTCCAGGAAAGTCTTTTGAAACGTCAAAAGTAAATGATAGAAATTAACAACTGCTCCGCTCAATTCTCTGTCTCTTCTCGTCCTTCTCATTGTGGAAGAAAAAGCGAATTCCATTGTGGATGATAAATTAGTGACCTGAACTTCACACATTGTTGCGTTTCTTGAAGCATCAGAAGGACTCCAGCTACTCTACAGGCAGGCATCATCAGAAGGACAACGGGACAGTTTCAGCTTGATTATTCTTGATGCTGAATTTGAACTAAAAAGAGCATGTTGATTTAACTTTGGCTTAAAAATCCATTCATTCACATTCGATGGATTGACAATTTGAAGATTCGATTCGATTCGATTGCCGGAATCTTAAAACGTGTCTAGCTTCTAGTCTCTAGGGAGATCTGTTTCACCGCATTTCGTTAAAATTATTAGTTAAAAAAAAGCAAAACCATAGCTTTAAATAACTGAAGGGTGATGTCTCGTTTTGTCTTATTACTATCTTATTACTAATCAAATTAATTATCATTGAACTCGCATAATTAATTTTAACAAATTCTCATATTTTTGGAGCATTATTTTTATAGTCTTTAAATGCAAAATATTTTTTTTCCTGGAATAGAAATGGAATTGCGGATTTCTGTTAAAATTAGTTGTACGAGTTCTGAAAAATAAATAAGCAAATAAAAAAATCCTCAATTTACATTAGTTGGAGCAAAATGGCAAAATCAAGTATTTTCAGTATTTTCCGGAATTGTTTTGTTAGAAAAATTTAGTTTGAAGGGTTTTCGACCCAGTTTTCTTCATCTTTCAATAAATCTCCGACAATTTGCGAGAAAAATTCAATTTATCAAAAGTAGCGGTGGTGTTAGGTTTGCAGAAACAAAACCGTAATCTCGGCAGAAGTAAAAGGACAAATCAATTAATTAAGAAGAATTTTATTACACTCTTGTTCTTCTCGTCAACCTTTTCACAGCTGTCAACTGAGTAGACGCAATACGTATATGTCATTCCATTACCGCTTCCCTGTTCTTTGGCGTGAAAATATAACTTTTTTTTTTTATTTTGAAAATTCAAGAAGCAATAAATCTTTTTTTTTTTTCTGAAGAAGGGGGAAAAACCCAAAAGATATAAAAATTACGTGTAAGCAACAAAAATAAGCCTGAAGATCCCGCTAAATTTCCTTTTATTTAGTAATAATTTAATCGATCAAATTAAGTTCTTGCAATTTGAATGAATTCCAATTCTTTTCAACTCGGATAAAACATTTTACTTTTTTAAGATTCAAAATTTTCAATTTTCTATTGAAATAAGAGACGAAAATTGGCGGTTCGTTAAAAACGGTATGTCATCCAATACAACTTTTGAAAAGAAATTTTGTTCTTCAACAAGCGGCTGTTTATTCTATTAGTTAAGCTCATTAAAAAAAAAAAAAAAAAAAAAAAAATCGAAAAAGAAAAAGAAGTTAGTTGGAGCATACTCGACTGGAATCGTAAAGTCATAATAAAAGCTTTTAAATTAGTATCGTTCATAATTTTTGAAAGATGAAAAAAAAAAAAAAAAAAAAAAAAAAAGAAAAATGGAAATAAAAATCTGAAACAAAAAACAAAAATCATTGCTAACTAACTGTCTTACACAATCATCACAAATATTACAAATGAAAATTTTTTTTTTAGAATTCAAATAAGAATGAATGGATATATGAAGCAAAAAGCGAGAAAAAAAAAAAAAAAAAAAAAACAAAGGAAGAAAGTTAAGATGATGAAGCTAGTTGTTAACGGGGAAGAACAAAGGATTAAAGTGTCTTAAAGTGTTTCGCAATTTTATGAGTTTATTTTACTCTTTTTATTCAACGATCGGATAAAAGCCATTAAATTGGCACAAAGTTTTTTTTTTTTTTTTTTTTTTTTTTTTTTTTGGCTGAAGAAAAAGGAAGAAAATAAAGGAAATAAACGAAAAAAAGAAAAAAAAAAAAAAAAAAAAACGAAATGTTAGCATAACTCCTGTGCAGTTTCATGTTTTATAAGCATGAAATGAACAAGACACAAACAAAACAAGCACCTCACATCGATCTTTTCCCAAAAATTATTTATCAACAATGAAATGATATTTTCAAAAATCGTTCCAGTTTTATCAACCGTTAAGCTTTATGGCTATAAAACATAGCTGTAAAAACAGGCGCTTAAAAATTTATTCGTAAAAATCGTACAATTCTACTGTACAACAAATGTTATATTGTTGTAAAATTTATCCATCAAATCATATCGCTATAAAAGTAATCCATCTCATACTACATTCTTTGTCACCTTTATAATAACTTTTCTCATCAATTTTGTTTCCGTTATGAATTACAGTTGAAAACTCGTAATCATGACAACTGCTGCAAGTGATCTTACGTACGTGTGCACGTGTGACTTGAAGAAATACTAATAACTTTAAGACTATTGTTTTTTTTTTTTTTTTTTTTTTCTTTATAAAGCTACTTGTGATATATCGAAGCATCGTGTTCTAAGCAGAAAATGAAATTCTTTAATTTGCAATGTGACTTGTTCTAGAAATTGCAAACAGGGTAGGTTATACAAACAGGTTACATGTGCTTTACCTCAAGTAATTCAGTTATAAAAGCTACCTTCAATTCTCTCTGTAATTAACTCTATGTCGATAATTAATTTGCATCAAAAAAAATTTCACAACCTATATAACTTTAAAATATCAAATTTCTATTCTTTTCATCTCTGATTTCATTAAAAAAATCTTTTAAAAATGTTCAATTAAAAAAAAAAAAAAAAAAAAGCAAATGAATGCGAAAAAATGATCGAGCTGTCCCAAAAGAAAAAAGTTTTTTGCACGAATTTCTATCCACTTTTTTCTTTTCCAGAATAAATGAGAAGAAAGTTATTTTGTGACAATTTTTACAATTCAACAAAAGCATTTTGAAATTATCTGTTAGTTAGAAAACTTATTGTCACTCTGCTCCTATACTATGCAGTTAATGCACTAAATGTTTCATCATTTTAATGAATTTTTATAGGATGAAGCAGTAAGATATAAAAAAAAAAAAAAAACCAATTTGACATAATTTCCACCTTTGCATGTCAAATGTCAACTGATGGCGATAATGATTGACTGATTAACGTTTTGTTGACAAAAATCACAAAATTGATCAATTCTACCGTATACTGAAATAACAGTAACTAATTCACTAGTACAATGTATTTTTTCCTTCTTTCAGATTTTCAACATAAAACCTGTCGTTGTGAATGAATGATCCAAGCCTCAGTGATACAGATCACAAGCTCTTATGATTTCTGAAGAATATTCAGACATCGTTGGAAAGTGTGTTGCTGAAAAATTCACTCATGCATCACCAGTTGTAAAATAATATGGCAGAGTTTTCTACAGCTTAACACTGATGCAAAATATTGCATACGTCTAAAACGTGAAACAAACGGATAAAATAATATCGATGTAGAATGATTAAATCCAATTACGTGTGTGAGACAATCGGCAAGGTTAAATTAAATTTGGGGAAAAAAAAAACAAGTAAAATGAAACAAAATAAAACAAATAGGTGACCCTGGAGAACATTATGTTTATTTGTAAGAAATTGCAAGCTAAAAAAAAAAAATAAAACGACTAATTTAATTTTATACTTAGCGCAACTAGTTCATTTCCTCCTCTCCCTTTCTTTTTCAGAGGAAGGGACGCTTTTTCGAATTTATTAATTATCTTTTATCTAATAAGTCCTCAATAGCCTGTAAATATATTGCGGAGGAAGTTCATCATTTCATCTTACTCCAACTTTCGTTTCCCAAAACTTCATGGCAGCAAAGTTTCGACAGGAAAAGATGTCAAAATCTTAGCCATACTACAGGTATCTGAAATTTGCTTTAATTAAAATACTATTAGGACTTCTGCTGTTACTGCCACTGCTACTGGTGAGATAACAAAAGAGGAGACGGTAACTGCAGGTGACAGAAGAGGCGACAGCAACGGGCAGGTGACACAGGTGCCGATGACATCGTCCAAACTCTTCTTTTCCAATTCGTCCAACTGTCTCTTCGGGAAACCCCTACCCACCCCTTGTCAACCTGCAAATGGGCTACAGTTCTTGTAAAATCAAATCAAATCAACCAATCTAATAAATCGTCCCCTGAACTAACCAGCAAAATCTATGGTGCTGTCTGTCTGTCTGCAAATATCTAGGTGTGCACCTGAATCTCCCACACTTGAATATCAGTATTACTTTCGTGAAATGGACTCAGTTTCCACGGTATTTTGCACTCTCTCATCAATTACTGTTATTAAAATTGTAAAATATATATATCAATGATTTGTAAAGCTCTATTAGTATGTCCATGGCAGCTGTCACATGACATTTATTCAATCTCATTCAGGTCAGTTAATTAATGTCTGATCCATAATTAGCCTACCCATTTGTACATATATAATATATGTGTGTATGTATCTCTGTGCACACTCCATAATTAGTTCCATGATGATTAACAACAAAATAACTCTAAAATTTACACTACATTTGTTCATTCGACAACAATAGAATGTACACACACACACACACACACACACATGTATATACATATAGTTGGTGCAAAGTGACAAAATGCTATCCAAATGTTGATAGTTGAATATATTTTAGTTTCTGTTCAGTGCATTTTCAAACAACATCAGAAATTATTCATTTCACAACATATAATTTCAGAAGGCTTAAAAAAACGAAAAAAAAAAAAAAAAAAGAAAAGTTTTGTTTTATTAGGCAATATATATTTTCTCTATCAGTAAGAAAAAAAAAAAAAAAAAAACAGTTAAGTGAGGCGGCAGTAATCAAAGAACTTCAACTCATCTTTTAGAAGATTTTATAACGAAAGAAATCTATGAAAAAAAAAAAAAAAAAAAAATCTATTGGCAACTTTTTTTAATCACTGCAATTTATGGAAAAATGATTGATTTTTATGAAAAATTCACCATTGCAATTTCTGATTGAATTAAGTTGCACTATAATTTTTTTTTTTTTTTCAAATTAGCCTAATGATAATTCTCTGGAAAACAAAAGTAGTCGCTTTTACAGTAAATAAATACGAATTTGATATTTACTCAATTGTTGATTTAACGTAGCAGTTGCAAAATTTTAATAATTTGTTGCAAAGTAATGAGGAAAATTCACGCGAAAAAAAAACGATACAGCTAAAGGGGAAATAAAATAACTGAAAGAAAACATTCGCATCAATTTGCTCAATATCAGTAATAGCAAAATCTCATGATCAGTCCTGATACAGCGAAGGAAAAAGTAAACATAAATTATTGGAAAATTTTAAAATTGAAATTTCCTAGGGATGTAAGATGGCGGCTAAAATTAGTCTTCAACCTTTCCTTTTCGTTCTGTTTCGTACTCGTACGAATGAGTAAAACAGTGAATTTTAGAATTAGGAGAGTAAGAATTTCCTAACTTGAGTTAGTGGAATGAAATGTCCAGAAAATGGAGTTGCAACAAGCTTTGGAGATCATAATCAAAAAGCTTTAATTTGCAAACTTCAATTAAGCTTAGCAAATCATACGGATGATTACATGCATATTGTTCAATTCCGCCGATTAGAATCATTTTTGTTTCCATTTGAACGAAGTTTGACACTTTAAGGAATAAACTTTTCAAGAACTTAGAAGTGAAATTAGCTTACCTGTTGGGACTTAGTTACTATTAGAGTATAACAAAGCAATTGCACTGATCAACATTTCACCTCTTTCCTTTGAAGGATGAAAAGCCTACTCTTAGCAATTATCACTGTCACTAGCCAGATGATATCAGAGACGTCGTTCTCGGTGACATNCCCTTTGAAGGATGAAAAGCCTACTCTTAGCAACAATTATCACTGTCACTAGCCAGATGATATCAGAGACGTCGTTCTCGGTGACATTGTTATCATCATCATCACCCTTTTCGTTAAATAGACGAATGGGCTAAACAAACCAGCGAACTAGTCAACTCGTCTGTTGACAAGTCCTCTCATTAATCTATCAAACACACACACACCTCATTATACGGTATTCTGCTTTTTGATGATTCATTTTTTTAATTTGAATTTGAAAAATTGAAAAATGATGGGTAGGAACTGAGCATTTGCAAAGTTTTCAGACTATTTCATTCATTTATTTATTTATTCATTTTTTTTTTCTTGAGGTGCAGTTGGAAAAGATAAAGAATTATATTACCTATCTTAGAATCTCTGGAGAAAGAAAAAAATCGTATAGTTCTAGCAAAAAGTTTCATCATTTTCTCCCATTCAATATGATTAGATGAAGTGAGAAAAGAAAATCTGGAGGAAAAATTCTTTTAAACAGGAAAAAAGGTGAAAAATTGGAATTTGTTAATTTCAGAAAGTTTAAATTTCAAAATAATTATTATATTCAATATTTTTATGCAAATAATACATGCATTAATACTTGGTTGGTGAGGTGAAATTTTTCGAAATATTTAATTAGTGCTATTGCCAAATCTAATTAGTTTCTCTCGCTCATTTCTATCCTCTTTCAGATATTTAGTTCATAAATAACAGAAAAGAAACTTGACTATCCAACTTTTTTCTATTTCTTTTTTTCCTATCTTATTAAAACCACTCGTACCATTTGCCATTATTTTAATTAGACTAGGGCAAGCATTTTTTTTTTTTCTTTTGAGACGATGAAAAGATATAAATAAATCAGTAGTAATAATCACTTGAAACATAATATCTGATTGATGTAACAAAGGAAAGGTCTAGTTAGTTCATAGCAAATTGGACGATTTGGAAGAAAAGAGAAAAGTCAAACACAGCATTAAATGGAGAAAGTTTTTTTTTTATGAAGACTAAATAATGGAATCTGTTTGAGTGAGAAGAAAGTGTGTAGGTACGTACCTCTTCAATGTTCCATCATCCTAATTGTCTTCATTGTATATACGCAAATAATGAATACAATAGAATCTAGCCTAAGAAAGGTAG
The DNA here is from genome assembly GCA_003640385.1 of Setaria digitata. NCBI lineage: Eukaryota > Metazoa > Nematoda > Chromadorea > Rhabditida > Setariidae > Setaria > Setaria digitata. The sequence continues at coordinate 119,876 of RCAB01000143.1, forward strand.
ATTGGAGCATATTCTTAACGAGAAAAATTTCATAAGGCAGAAATCATTATTCTTGATGCACATCATCAGGTGAAAATGTCAAAATTCCTCTTAATTAATTAACACAGCAGCTAAACAACATTTCCACATCAGATAATGAAGTTATCCATGTTTCATACTTATCAAAGTAATTAGCGCTTTTCTTCTTTCTCGTCATCCATTCAAACTTAACAAGGAAAAATTTTAGAAAGAAAAGTGTCGATTTCAGCTAATGACATATTTAATTGGTGCATAAGTTTCACTCTCATCTCAGAGAAAGCAAATGATAATACCAAATTCACTTGTACGATTATTCGCTATTGTAATATAAGGTAGTGATAGTGACTTTCCAGGTATTGTTTGTTACTTGGTTAAAAATTCCTAAATTTATAATACGCTAATTACATAAATTATTGCTTTATATTCCAACTTCCATTTGTCATCATCTTTGGGCCTTCAATTGTAATGCAAAAAACCTGAGCAAAATTTCTATTTTATCGTACTGGAAATAAATTTTAAACTTCTTCATGCTCTAAATGCTTAGTAAGTAGCAATTCTTTTTTTGTACAATTCAGTAGTTTAAATATATATATATATATATATATATATATATATATATATATATATATAAATATATATAAGGCACATGTAAGTTCAATTTTTTGTTTTAGTTTAACTCTATCTTTTTCGTAGAATCGTCTTTCATGTAATCACACATATGTGCATTTACATATATATATATATATCAGATTCTGATTCATTTTAGCATGACCTTTTTCAATAACTTAGTTTGGCTTTACTCTCAACTTTATCGCCAATATTTTAAGCGGAAATTCAAAATATTCCGAAAATTTCAAAAAAAAAAATTTAGTAATTAAATGAAAGAAAAGTTATAATTTAGCAAAACAAATATATGAATTTCGTGCTCATTTTAACGGATATAAAGAAATGGTGCAGTCAGAAAGATGATGATAATGACAACACAGGACATTGATAAGATGGTAAATAAAGATATCAAATTTAATGAATCAGCAAGGTAAGGAAGGTGCAAGCAAACATTTTGCTCCAATTGTTCTTGATAAACGAGGTAAACAGAGGGAAATCTAGATGATAGATGGTAACCGATGTTTCATCCCATTCATAAGCAGTAAAATATCAAATAGATAAATAAGGAGAGAATAAGTTGCTGAAAAGGTAAATGAATATTGACAGCTAAAATGACAGTCATTTAGGTCAGAAGAACGCTGAATTGTCAATAGATATTTAATTTTTACCAATATAATTTCTTTCTATTTTTCACAGAAAAAACTATTGCGAAATATCGGAATTAACTTTCAATTGTCTGCAATTACAATTGTTTGTTTATTTTTTTTTATTTTAATTTTAACGGTGTTAAAATAAAAATAAAAGAAGTCTAAATCAAATATCTTATCTTACCATATTTACTTCCTTCAACTCTCCTGCCTTTTCCCACCAATTCTTTGATATGTTTAGCTTTTCAAATTTGCGACTAACAAATTCTTTCAATTTTTTAATTACCACAAAGTTGCGGATAAGTAAAAAAATTTGAAGAGAAAAATGCATTTTCAGCAAATAAGCCCACGTTTTAATATTTTTTCATTTGTAAAATTTTGAAATCATAAAAGCTGTAAAATTTTCTGTGAGCGATGAAGCTCATTAAATTCGCGAAAACTCAATATCTCGTAGCCAATTATTTTTCATTACACTAATCAGAATTGAAATTGCATAACTTCGAAATTACCGTATACAGAACTGGACTTCTAAAAAGTTAAAAACTGAAATTACTGGAATCCAACTAGCACAGACTGTATCAGACACGAAGTTGACTGAGAATACGTACTGGATACGATAGGGAAAATGAACCGTACTTGATGTCAACCATTTCTAACACCTATTATTCTGAGAGTTCCTATAAATCTATTTCATTTTTGCCACTTCATTTTGCTACCGACAATTGCAAATACAGAAATTTCAAGCAGGAATTCACACTTCTAGAATTTCCAAAATCATCTGATATCATCACTTAGCTAGCTAGTTACTTTGGGATTTCGTACCTTTTTGCATTTTCATTGTACAGAGAAGAAGCACAAATCACCCGTACACTTTGCTCCAAACAATCTGATAAGACTTCTCCACTTACTTTTTTTAAAATCATTTGTTTTCCTCTGGTGATCTGATTATCACTGCAGTTGACATATGCCATCTTTCTGCATAGTGAATTCATCCATTATCCTGAAAAACAACTTATGTATTACACGTGTAGCTAAAATATACTGCCATCAATTTCATACATTGTTCAATTACTGTCATTTTTAAAATGAACAATAAACGTAAGATCAATCAATAAACAACTGTACAGTATCTTCTTTTCATGCATAAATAATAACAGTTCTATTCATCTAAGAAAAAAAAAAAGAAAAATCAAATTTTAGAGCATTTTAACGATATATCTTGATGACAACATTAGAACAGATTGCTATTCATCTCCTCTCAACTAAAAATGGATCATGCAAGAGTACCGTAATCCAAATGAAAACCATCAAGTTGGTACCATAGGTGGAACTAACACTCTTTTTGTAGTATTGAACACAAATAGTTTGTTAATGAAGTAGAAACTGGAAGACGTGATGTTCTCGGCGATTTTTTTTCAAAGCAAATTTTTTTGATTGGCACTTATACCTGGTGTGGAAATAACGAAACCGGATTCATAAATCACGGTAATATGGGGAAGAGACTGATTATGAAGCTTGAAAAGAAAAGTAAGGGAAGATTTAGTAGAATGATTGGTAGAACTCAGCCAATTAGCGGGTGTTTTTCACTTTATCATTATCATTATTATTACTATTTATTACTTCTTATTTATTACTCGTTACTTCTTATTTGTTATCTAATTATTTTATTATTCTTTGTCTACTACTGTTATTTTTTGTTATTATTATTTATTATTCACCCACTAGCTATTTGTTTATTATTTAGTCATTACTTGTTTATCTATTACTCATGCATTAGTTACTTATTTCTTAATTAATTGTTCATTTACTTACTATTTATTTATTTGCTACTCGTTATTTATTAGTTTATTGCACGTAATTTATTATTTTCATTATCTCTTGTTTAATATTCAACATCTGTTATCACTTATTATTTATTTTGCTTTCATTATTCATTATTTATTATTATTAATTGTTTTATTTTTACTACTTATTATCCAATACTTATAAATTATCAATTAATATTTGCTAATTAACAATTATTTATTAATTATCAATCAATAATCATTCATCATTTATTATTAATTATTGTTATTGTTTGTTGTTGTTCGTCATTATTATTGTTATATTAATATTTATTAATATTATTTATTATTATTAATTATTATTAGCTACTATCAAACTGTCAATATCATTATACTATTATCGCTGTCATCATTTCTACCGCCGTTACTACCGTTCTTTATCATTAGCCTTGTCAGCAGAAGCTCATAATACGATCATCATTACCTCAACATTAATATCATTATCATTTATCACCATCACATGTCACTACATCTTTTGTTATCGCCAGTAGCAACATTATCATTACCGTTACAGGTTCACAATTCATTATCATCATTACACCTCGTCCTATTAACAACACAAATCTCTTTTAATCTAATAAATGCCAGTTGCTGTAAATTTTCTTTGTATAGAAATAACCAATCATAGACTATGCTTAATTAGCAAACATCTTGATACGAACAGGATAAAAAAACAGATGAATTTTTGATTTCTGGATCGGTTCTAGCGCTACGAATTTTCTTATCAAGTGAGATTTTACTTCTGATAGGTAATGAGATGGTTTATTATTCTGAGCAAAATATTTAAGCAAATGGAACCTTTAAACAAATGGCAATTTGATTTAAATTTTTTCCGCTCCTACCGTACGATAAAATTAGATGAATTTTCAGTGTCTGGATAACCGTCTAAATTGCATTCGTATCACAATGAACAGGTAATAAAACTTTCGCCTTCAACTCTCAGAACATTCATTATCTTACACCGAATGATACTATCAAGTAATTTTTGCAACCTTTCCATAGCATAAAAGAGATCATGAAAATGCTTTGTGAATTCTATCAGCAACTTTTTTTCTTCGAAATGATCTAAGGCTGATAGGCATTTTGTCGTTCTCTAGTATGCAATGATTTTAATCCGAATTCTTGTGGATCATTAAAATTGTTTCCCTATTTTAAGTGGCACATAATCTCGTAGCTATTTCCGGCATGTCACTGCCTAAATTTTCCACAGATGATAAATGGCACTGAATTTTGTAGTGATGAAAAGCATTTGTGATAATCAGTGATAAAATGGGGTGAATTTTTCGACTTTGTTGTGAAATATTTAAACATACAATACATTACTGCACTTGTTCTCTTACACACTACCTCTTCAACTTTTATATAGCTTTTGACAACTATCTTTTCCATCTCATAGCATTGAAGTTTAATTTTTAGATACTCCTCCCTGATATCCTACTTTCTGTCGAATAAAATTTAACTTAATTAATTCAACCTACTTGCAAAACTAGAAGAGATTTTCCTGTTTTTCCGTAAAAAATTTATAATATATCTTCGTTTCTGGGGGGGGGGAGCGAAAGAATTAAGGACGAATAAAGTGAGTTCGCAATAATATATACATTTATAAATTTAATCCTCGCCAAGTGTAGTAATTTAAAGTGATGTCAGATCACTGATAAAAAGAATGCGGCTCAGTGTGGTATGATGAAGAATGATACATATAAGTGATAAGACCGTTCTCTTTTTCAACACATGCCATGATTTAAACATTAAAAAGTTTCTGTAAGATATTAAGAATTTATAGTTTGTTAAGTGAAGGAATACTTTTGGAACAAAGCTGTACATTGTCTATCATCATTAAAATAAATTGATTCAAAAAAATTAGTGCATATCTTTTGGTTTTTTATCGATTAAATGAAAATTCGATCAAGTGATATCAAGAATAATTAACGAAACACATGAAATCCTTACCACTAAATATAAATTATTTGTTTAACCTGAAGATATATTTATATCTCTATACATATATATATATCTTGTTTTTCGATTATATATATATATATATATTTTCAATATATATATATTGAAAAACAAGAGAGAGAAAAAAGAATGGCAAAAGTGGAAAATGACAAAAAAAAAATTAAATATCGTTACTTTAAATAGTCAAATTATCGCAGTTGTTTCAACAATTTTAAAAACGGAAAAAAGAAATTTCTGTGAAATGAAAGATTTCAATTCATAAAAGAATTTTAGGAAGTAAGAGAAATTTTTTTTTTAACGTTATAGCGCCAAATTGTCTACCTTTCCTTCTTCGCTTATCTCTTGCAAAACCAAACGCAGAGAGAGAGAGGGAGAAAGAGAGAGAGAGATGTGGAAGAAAACAGAAGTAGAATAGCATGAATGATAGGACTCACATTAGCACACATTAGTTTTAAAAAACGAAAAATTGAACAATTCCGAAAAGTGCTTGTTCACCTGGTGCTGCAATAATCGGGACGGCACCGTGTGCATCGAACCCCATTGGACTTCTCGCCTCAGCCTGCCTCCTGCTATTATTCCCTATCTCGCATTACAATTCCACCTTTAACTTCTTTACTAAAATACTGTACAGGTAGGGGATAGGTAAAGAGCTGAAAGAGATAGATGAATGCACGAAAGCAGCTATCATCACCATCAACCAGGCACTACAATTATCAGCAACTCCGATGCAACGCCAACATGCGATGCTACTTTTCGAAGCTAAAATTTTCTACGATATAACGGTCAGAATTTGAGTCACAGAATTGTATCTTCCAAAAATATGCTTTGGAGCTGATGCATAGAATCTGGCTAGTTCCACAAGCTTCAAGGTTGATGGACAGAATTTGGATGATTCAATAATTGCTTTTTGATGGAAGGCTACGAACAGCGTTAAGATTTACTTCACTTGTTAGCCAAATTCTAAGCCTTTTTTTAATCAGTCTCGTTTCAGGCTTAAATAAATAAAGCTAGTTCAAAGAAGTACAACATAGCCGAAAATGCTAATTGACCAATGAAACAGAATCAATCTTAGGTAGTGCAAAGATATCATCAAACTTTAACAACAGATTGAATTACTAAGCAAATTTATGCAAATGACACTCACAGTTCACTGGTGCAGCACTCATGGAAGTAATCGAATTTCATCACTTTTTCAAGTCAACCCTTAACAGCAGAAACTTGTCTGCCGAATAAGAGGCAGTCTAGCTAAGAAAGTGATGTAACCAAAATCTCCTTTGAACAGAACGCAATAGATATTTAATTTAATTAGAAGGAAGATTTACACTGCTTGAAGAATAAACATGCAACGTAGCAACTGACAAGGAAACAGCGATATAAGATTGCACTTACCAGTACATCTAAAGAACGGACCAGCTTGTGAGTGAGAAAATTGCAGGTACATTTCGAATCAATGGCTAATACAAACTATTCTATACGTAGATAGGTTGGTTACACGAGAAATGACCTAATTTGCTTCTTTTATATCGGAACTGTCAGCTAGCATTGAAGGAAATGTGATCCATCCGCAAATGTCTTATCCATTTACCTTCTCGTTAGAATGATAACTGACTAGAGTTTAGTTGGGAAGTGAACAAGAAAAAGAATCGAAGCAAAGTGAAGTATGCAGGAGATGCATGCACACTGCAAGCAAGCATTAAGTGCTCTTTCAGCATGCAACTAAGATGTGAATGGAGCACTGCAGCGAAGTAAAGGCATGCATGCATGTTGAAGCGACCCTTTCAGTTGTACAGCAGTTGGGTGCAAAATGCAGCACAGAACTGAAATTGGAATAGGAACTAGAAATTGAAATTAAAAGGAAGAATTAATGAGTTGTTGTTGTATATCGATGTCATATACACACACACGCTCATCTATTGATGGATGCCTTATAAAGAGTGGCTCACTATAAGAATGTATTATGTAAAAAGGAACAGAAATGAGACAACAATTTAAAATAAAACTTTAATGAAAAAAATTCTCTAAGTGATTTTTCTTTGCTGAATGAGAGAGAGGAAGAGAAGAAAAAAGAGAAAGGGAAACACAAGGAATAGTATGAGATGATGATTATTAGGAAAAAGAAGGAGAAAAAGAATGATTGAACAATTGTACAGAAATGAGTGTGGCTCACTGAGCATATAGTATCACGAACAAGCAACCTTTCAATGCTAGGCCTAACTTCTCTCTAATTTGAAACTGAATTTAGAATTATTAATTCAAAGGAAATCTACTTTATACCTTACAGTTCTGTTCAATACGATGATTATCGAGCATGAAAACAATGATTATACAGGTGAGCAGACGATGATTATCAAGCATGAAAACAATGATTATACAGGTGAGCAGACGGGATGGCCTGCAATAGATAGCCTCTCTTAAGATAGTACTACAACAACACAATAATAATTATTATTTGGTATAACTATTTACGCTAATTAACTAGTAATAAATGATTTTAAATAATGATTCAACTATGCTATGTTTTCAGTTCTTTCTTCGGGTTTGTATGGAAATTTCCTCACCAATAGAAATCACTGCTCGAGCACTAATTTACAAATTATTGCGTGTGTTTTCAATCTGAACTCAGGTTAAAATTGTTTCAATTGATTATTGAAATTTTACAAACCAAACGGCTTCGAAAACCTTCAAAATTGTTGATTAGATTCGTAATGAACTGATTTACATAGAAGGACTTTCCTGAGTTTATCACAAATCAGTTTCAGGAAGAAGTGCCGAACAGTGCGTTATAGTGTTCAGAAATATCTGACTAGGATGTACGGATAAAAATCTCAACAATTTTCTAGTTCGCTCTGCTTGCAGCAAGCAATATATTTATTGATACTGCCTGAGGGAACAATTTCTCTCCTGATACTGCACAAATGAAACTAATGAGCCGAGTCTTTATTTGTTATTTTCACCTAATAATTAATTGGTGAAGCGAGAAGCCGATCGATCCATTGCGATTGTATCTTCGCTTGAAAGTAAGCTGTTATCACCGTAATCTTCATTTCAAATCGTTAATGATAGGAAACAGAAAATTTCAATTGCTATCACTCAAATGTCGGCATTACTTTGATAAGTCATCATTACTATGCATTTATTCTTTTATCAAAATTTCCTCTCTGCCGAATATATAAAAATATCATTGCATCTCATGTCTTCCTTTCTTTCTGCATCTAAACGGGAAACCAATGATGCATGCTAATCGTTAATTAGCCATAACAGTAATCACTCAACTGTTTTCACACTCAACCTACGGATGAGATTCTTATCATATCAGCTATATACACTCCAGCTCTTTTCAGATATTTATCAGATTCGAAGTAGGCAGAGCGCCTGAGAGTAACATTTATAATTATAATTCATTACGGATCATTTCAAAACTGATCCAAATTGCAATAATTGATTACAGTGAGCTGACTGATAACCACTAGGTGTTAATAACCTTCATAATACTCATAAGTATTCTGGCAATAAGGTAAAGAGGTGCACACCACCTCAGTACTGAATCGTTTCATCCAGTACTGAAGGAATAGGCAGGTAGGTAAGTAGTGAACTTCTCAAGTGAAATGAATGACAAATGGAATTAATTGTATTTAACAGCAAGTAAACAATAATCCATACTAAAAGACAAATAAGGAAAATGAAGCTTCAGTTAATTTCAATTTCGCTTTTAATAAAAATTAGCATAAATTATTTTGAAAAAAATTTTTTTGATATTGTTCCTTTTCTTTAATTTATAGTCCAATACTTATNAATTTATTTTGAAAAAAAATTTTTTTGATATTGTTCCTTTTCTTTAATTTATAGTCCAATACTTATTCCAAATTTTTTCATAAGCTAATAAAAATAAGTGCACAGAATATTTTCATAGAGGCGAATTATCAACTTTATAAGAAAAGAGAAGAGAGTGAGAGAAAAAAGGATGAAAGAAGTTTAAAAATTAATTTAAAATGATACTATTGAAACACAATATACTTTAATATGCCACTCAAAATGCTACTGTTTTCGGTGCATTGGAGAAAAATATAAATGTTGTAGGAGAGTTGTACTGGAAGAATGGAAACTTTTCATTTATTTCAGGACTCCCAGCTTTCATCATTCCACCTGTTCTTGTTCATTCCTCTTCTTGGAATCATTCGTTTAAATCACGAAGATTCAAAAGAAAAACTGTCATTTCATTGTTACTTGAAATACCATTGTACAATACGTTCCCAAAATGGCAAACTGTGGAATTGGGCCAATATTTTTTTTATTTAAACCAGAAAAGTTCCATTATTTTGCTCAAACTTTCTGAAATGTTATGAAAAACATGGCATTGCCACCAAATGTTACACTCTTTTTTTTTTTCACTCCTTTCTTTCTTTTAAAAGAGGAAAAAGAGAAAAGAAAATTATGATTTCATTGTGCTTTTTGCTTTCATCAAATATCTATTCATACATCTGTGATGAACCATATTTCATCTCTCAAAATGTTCATCTTTTTTACGTGTATTACGTGAAGAACGTAAGTTTACTCGTACTGATTTATACTTCCGCATGACTAACTTTTTGTTTTGCTGAATTTGAAACAATTTAAATGTACCCTGCAAGGCACTCACTGCTTAAAAATTCTTCACGCTTTCTTCACCTAAATTAAGAAAAAACTAACTAACTAACCTTATAGGAACTAAAAAAACTTTTTTTTTTTTTTGCTTTCCTATAAAGTAAATTCCCATGCTTCTATGATTTGCAACAAGCCAAGATTCAAAATGTCCAACGACACAGCTGATGAAATTTGATATTGTGACTATTTCGATCTTATTTCTATGCATAAGATGAAAGTGAATTTCAATACAAACTAAAATATAAATTCAATTAATAGGTCTTAGATATATTTACACAGAAGCTCTTTAAACCAGAAAAAAGTATTGGTGACTGCTAGATCCTAAAAAAAAAAAAAAAAAAAAAATCATATCATCAGCGTACATAATACACTCAAACTACGCATTGATATCTACTATCAGTGATGTCATAGATTGGCTTTGCCATTTGCAGGAAAGAAAGAGTTAATAGAGGATTTCAAATAGCAAGTAGTAACTTAACGATGTTTCTTTTTGGTAAGGAAAAAAAAAAAAAAAAAACTTTCTGATACTATTAGTATCTATTTCTTTTTGCATTTTTTTTTTTTTTTTTTTGATTGGAAACTTTTAGTTGTCACTGAAAAGGATTAAAAATTAAAATAATTATTTTTTTTTTTTTATCAAAATTGAGTAGGATTCGTAAATCCATCCGCTATATTTATAACAAATGCTTCATTTTCCTTTTTCAGCTGTAATATTTGTAATATTAAGAATGGATCTGAAATTAATTAACGAATAAATCCAATGCAATTGTGAATGTAAGTAAATAATTTGCATGTGAAAGTTTAGAAGTATTTAACAATTATGTAAAATTACAATAACTGATAAAAATAAATTGAATGAATCACACAGACGAAGTCAAATTTTCCATTGAAAAAAAAAACTTTTCTATTCTTCCCGAATCCTGAAAGTAGCAATTTATTTTTGACACTTTACTGTTCTTCAATAAGAATAAAAAAGAGGGTGAAATGGATGCAAAAGAAAATGAAAGTGTATATATATATATATTTATAATATCAGGCAATAAATGTTGAAAGCCTAACAAAGTAATTCGTTTGAAAGTTTTAGATTTTCCTTTATTCTTTTAGATATTGCTTGGGAGAGAGAGAGAGAGAAAAAAAAAAAAAACATCAAATAATGGTAAAATAAAACGGTGAAAAGACCCAATAACAATAATTGGAAAAAAAAATCTACTTTTTTTTTTATATGAATAGTGATGGTTTTTTTTTTTTTTTTTTTTTGAAATTTCAAATGAGATTTCAGCATTTTATTTCGGTCTAGGCTTTTAGGAGGCATATTACTAAAATGAAGTAAAGCTTATTGAAAAGTTTTCGCTTTTTCTTTTGTGTAAAAAACAAGAGAAAAACAAAAAAGTAAGTAAGAAAAAAATTTTAATAAGATTGGATATAATTTTAACTGCAACTTTTAAAATTATTGAATTCAACTTTGAAAATGAAATTGCAAGAAGTTTGTCATGATAATATTTTAATATCATTATTTGCAATGTTTGAGCCTTCATTAAGAATGATTGCTTATTAACAATCCTTTTAAAAAAGTGGAAAATTGCTTACAATTATCATATCACGATCATATCACGATCAAACGAGATTTTTATTCGAGAACGGAGTTCTTTTCGGAAAGGAATCTTTATCATTCTGACAATATCATTAAATGATGATGACAGCTTTAAATTATCAAAGTCTGTGTGTATTTACAATTAAATTAAGATGTCCAGTAACATTGCAAATCTGTATAAATTTACAGTTGATAATGAAATTTAAAAATGTTAGTTGGACAGATCAAATAGTAAAAGATCTTAAGTTTCATAAGATTTTATTCCCTATTTATAGAACTTAAAATAAATTTCAGTAAAAAAAAAAACAGTTTTTTTTTTCTTTTTTGCTAGTATAACTCTCAAAGCAAAAAAAAAAAAAGAAAAATTTAAATAGCATGAAACAATTTTAAGATAAATCACCTTTTATCAGTCATTACTGACCGAGAATAAGAAATGATAACTGAAAAAAAAAATAACAATAATAATAATTTTTGATGAGGAAACTGACAAAGCGATATTTATCTCAAAAGCTTACTTTATCAAAATTATTCATAATTTGTTTTCCTTTCCTTCAGTTTTTTTTTCATGCTTCCTTTTTTTGGAACTTTTTCAGCAAACTTTCAATAAATAAACACTTAAGAAAAGTTTTTTGCTATTGGTGTAAGTATAATTTCCAATAAATTGTTAACTCTACATGAAAAAAAAAAAAAAAAAAGAAAATTAAGAAACATAGCCATCATGGTGATACCATCAGGATAATTGTTAAATTTTTTGATTTAGCTAAATTATTTATGTCAATTTGATGAAACACATTGGAATTTTAAGTGAAATCCACATTAGTTGAATTTGTAAATTGTTATCAGTTAAGTAATAAGTGTCGTAAATGTATACTTCTAGAACAATAGAAATTACTATAATGGAAATAAAACTAACATAAAATGCGTATTGCATTCTGATTCTTCTTCTTTCTTTCTTTTTCTTTATTTTCATTATCCCAGTTTTATCACCTTAATCATCTCTAAACTATTTTACGAAACCTACGTTATTACTTTAAGCTTTTTTTTTTTTCACAAAAATGGATGATAAAATTATTTTTGCAGCGAAATATGATAATAAATGTAAAGGATTGCTCTAAGCGCTTTATTGCCTGCTGAAGCCAAAAAAAAGAAAAAAATGAATATTTTTGCATTTCTGAAAAAAGCAAAAAAAGGGAAGGAAGAAATGTATTCATGTGTGTGTATGCGTGTGTGTGCGTGTGTGTGTGTGTGTGACTGCAACAGCAATCTCGTAAGGGAACGAAACTTGCATTGCATGCATTGCTTGCTTGCATTCACAGTTGTGTTTGGTACGATGTTGTACAAGGAAGACCCTTAATGGAAAGGTGTATTGGGGTAGCACTGCCTACCTGAATGGATAAACGAATGAATGAATGGTTACTCTACCTGAAGAGAAACGAGAAGTAAGAAAGAAGAGCCTATGCAATTTGTATGTTGGACTGAGTCGTAATCGAAGAAGGAAACGAAGATATATGAGCCAAGACTGGAAAAAGAAACAAGTTTATAGATAGTAGTGCGTTTTTTGATAGATTTAATATTGGTGATTCTCCAGCTGTGTGTGTTGTCTGTGAAGTTAACATCAAAAATCATTTCAATTTTTTCCTTTTCTTTAATAAATGAGTTTGAAGTGAATTTTAAATGAATAGCTTTCGACTTGTGTGCCAATTAATGTAAAAGTCAGGAAAAGGAGAAGACTAATATTTTTTTTTTTTTTTTTTGAATATTTCAATTTCTCCTGTTAGTATTTTACACACCAACACAACACCGTAGATATTTGAAAACAAAATGACAATTTTTTTCAGAATTCCCTACAAAAGTACTGAAATTTGTAATTGCTTGTGAAATTTTGGCTCATAAAAAAGACTCCGAAATGACTTGTGCTCATCTGAATTATATTGATAATGAAACTCAGTGCTAACGTTCTAGCATTCATTTTCCAAGATGTCTAAATTAGATTTTTTTCACTTATAAGCTGCAATGATTGATCTTAAATGTTTGAAAACAAAATGACAATTGTGGGTTGAAATTAAAAGTCAATATTTATGGTCACTTTTAAAGTCGATAATTTAATTGATTTCCTCGAATCACTCCGCGGAAAAATGGATCGAAATGCTCGAAATTTCAGCACCTAACAACACAGCTACTGTATTTTTGTTAATTGGCATAAAATGCGCTGTAGCATTTTTGGATCCCATTGAAAATATCGTCATATACATTAAAAATAGTTATTGAAATCTTGCCAAATCTCCCTTGCCTTTATAATTCATTCCTCTAAATTTACAGTACAATATCATGCTTATAAGTTATCAAAATTAGCAAAAAAGTGTAATAATTTTCACCATATCCTCTAAATTAAAGAAAATTTTTCGAGCGGAAAATTCCATTTAATTTATTCATAAATTGTACCAAAGTTAGATTGTATACGATTGATATTATTAAAGAGACAATGTAACTGCCATGATTATGTAAGCGATAAAGTTCAAGTTTTATTTGAAATTTATAAAATTTGATTTAAAAAAGAAAACGATCAGTTGCCGATCATTTGCTTTATGTATATTACAAGAGACAAAAGAATGAAATGCAACATTATCACTTATCTGGGAAAAAGTGGCAGGTAGACTGGAAGTTGGTAACAAATCGACCAACAGGTAGTAATTTATAAGCATTTTCGTTTGGAACTTCGGTGGGGGAAGAGTAGTTGATGGGACATTATATGCATTTCGTGAATTATTGGTAAAATAACTCGTTAAATGAATTTCAAATTTGAAAAATTTAGAATTGAACATTTCCGAAAGTTTGAAAAAAAATCATTTAATTATTGATGAAAAAAATCTGAAGGACAGTTATTTAATGAAAGAAGTAATAACTTTCTATGATTCGTAACCGAATTGAAATTAGATCTTACGAACTGAAAATGAATTACCTTTTTTAGAACAGATGAAGTCAGTTTTAGCATTTATCAATTATGAAAAACTTGAAGAGGATTGCAGAAAAAATGAAGATCATTTAATAGGTTATTATAGCGTCATTTCACATGAATTTATCAGTTAAATACATAATGGATAAACAAATCAAATAAAAGCATATTAGTTCAAAAAGAGCGTTTTTTGAAATTTTATGAAAATTTTACAAAATGCTTATGCTATCTGCAAGCAGATGAGCTCAGCATCGGAAAGCGCAATTTGCAGGCGCTAATTGACAGTATCCAAGAAGTCTAATCATATTAATTTCATATTCGAACTTGCCACGCATACTGAAATGTTCATAAAATGTTCGAAGACGTCAGGTGACGGATGAGCAGGATGGTCTTCTGTGTTACTGTGTTCTCTCTAACATTTCTCGGAATTATTGTTATCACTGTTATCATTTTCAACATATAAACATTAATATATAAACAGAGAAAAAAGGATTTTTCTGGAGATTTTTTTTGGAAAATTTTGAAGTTTTCAAATTAATTTTAGTGATATTACGAGGAGGCGTTTCAGCTAATTTCCCTGATAAATTCGTTGTGTTTTTTAAGGATTAATTGAAAGTGACTTTTTAAAAATTAAATAAGAATTATGAAGTGAAAATTTAAAAATTTTCCACAGAGCTGATAGGAGAAATAACTTCATAATGCTACAATGCTCATCATTTTCAATTTTTCAGAAGAATTTTAAATTTTATGACAACAAGTTTTCAACTAGATGTATAAAGGTGATGGGAAATGTATCTTATCCAGTAATCACTTAGTCACACACAGCCATCTACTCAGCACTAGGAATTTCTGCATTTGGAGAGAGTTGCAAAATCTCATGTTTTCTCTTCAACATTTTAAGGAAAGCAACTTCTTTTTATCTCTTTTTTCTTTCTAATTCACAGATGGAAAAAAAAAAAAAAAAACAGAAGAATTTTCGAAGTTTTATGTGTTAAACGTGTCTGATAATATAGCAGAGTATGGTCTGTAAAGGACTGGTCTTAAATGGTTGACGAATAGGTAGTAATTATATTTAGCTTCCGTTAAATAAAACTTTTCTTTTTTCTCAACAAAAGTGACAATGAAGGTATTGCGATGGAAAGAAATTTCTCCGTAAAATGCGAAAGTTTAAAACAATTTATAATGCAGGAATAAGCTACTATTAGAATGAGTGAAGAAAAAAGTGAAAATATTTCGCAATGTATGGTGTAGACCTAACGTCACTGTGGTGACAGATCTGTCTATGGATGGATTTGGTGACACTGTACAACTTATAAACATCAACAGATGTGATCAGTTGAATTATGCTTTGAAGCTTTCATTATTTGCACAAGGGAACTACTAAATTTTACCGCATCAAACTCAGAAAGTTGACAGTTTGATCTTGTTGCGATAACGACATGATAAGAGAGAATAAGTAGCAGGAATTTACCTTGTGAAAATTTCTTATTAACCATTAACCATGTAATAACTGATAGACTGAGGTAATCCAAAAAAAAAAATCTAATAAGCCTTTTTTTCAACTCTAAATTGATGCATAATTTCACTGGTATTCAAGTTACTAGCAATTTTTTTTTCGTTAATACAAGTTTAACAAATCTTAATACTGTGAAGGTAATTGTGAGTTAGTGACAGTGAAATAATAATAATGATTAGCAAGAGCAACAGCAACAGCAATTATAATAATTAATAATAACATAAATGATAATAATAATAAATAATA
>RCAB01000144.1:0-135053 GCA_003640385.1 Setaria digitata
TATATTATATTATATTATATTTATAATATTATATTTGAAAATTGACTTTTGTTCTTCTCAAATACGGAAGTGCATGCGATTATTTTATTTTTGAATACTAAAAAGGCAGTGATGTACTTTGACGCTTTTCCGTCACTTTTACTTATTTGATCTCACCGTCTGATGATATTTTAATGGAAGGTTTCAGTGGCAAATGAATATTTTTTTAAAATATTTGGGAGGAAACTAAGTGCTGGAATAGGAAGTATCGCAAACGAGTTTTTTTATGTAAGTTCTGGCTGTTTAATTCATTTTGAAAAACTTTAAAAGCAGAGCGAATGGTGTAATCAATGTTTCCATGTACATTTAACGCTACTTTAAAAATGAATTCATAGTTCCTGCGTTCCTTGTTTATCAGTTTTTCTTTTAACTAGAAATTCTTTCGTTTTTTTTTTTCGTTAGATCGTAATTGATCACAAGATTATTCATATCAGTTCATATTTCAGTTTTACAAAATCAGTTAATTCACAGCAAAGGCGAATATTTTCATAATTTGTATGTAATATTTAGAAAGTTGGCAAATTAAAGCCATCTATCAAAAACAAGTAATTTTCCGCTCCATAGACTTTTCAAGAGAGCTGCTTTCTGTTTCAGAATGTCCATTCAGTGTAATTAAAGTAAGAATATGATAAGAGCATTAGTTATACCTAATTGATTCTACTCTTTCAATATCCTCCATCTTTCCTGTGAGGATTGGAAAGATATGAAATGCAGCTTACCGATTTGTACCATACGTTGAGATCGGTTCTTCGTTCTTTTCTGGACGAAAGCTGCTCTGATTTTTGTTTGTTAATGGTTGATAAATTTGCCCTATCACTTCATCTGTTGATGATTTCCGTACTTCCGATAATGATAAGTTAATTGGTTGGATAAAAAAAAGTATTTATGAAAAAGCGTTGGTTAGGTATATTTATATGTCATTATCAGTCTACTCGTCCACTGTTTGTTTAAATTCTTTTCAATTTCAAAATTTCGCTATTTCATTTTTATAAGAAAAAAATAAGGCAGAAATACCTAAGTGCACAAAAAGAGCTTATGACAATGAAGATGTTTAAGTTTAAGTTTTTTTTTTTATTTCAGAATGGCACTTTAGATTTTCCTTTTACTACGGCTGGATTTGATTGAAACGGTTGAATTTACTGATCTGATTCAGTTGCTGAGAAGTGCAAAAAGAGATCGAACAACTACAAAACTAACTTTTTGAAATATTAGAACTTAAATTATCAAAACTAATTCTGCTAAATATTTAGTTGAATTATTCGTGCATACGTTTTGTTTCGATTTGTTGTATCGTCCATTTTTTTCAAAAAATTCCTGCCATTCATTTTTCTTTACTTTTGATCCTGGCACAAATTAGTTTTTTCTGACTGATTCATTTTTTTTTTTTTCGATTTACACTTTCTTAACTTTCGATGTAACATTTTTGCTCCTTCTTCGAAGTCGTCATTCTTCTCAATAATTTTTCTTAAATGTCGTTTATTTATTAATTTCTTTCTTTATTTTTTCTTTCAGTCCATTAAAATTCAGTGCTGTTATCAGTTCAACTTTATCAGATGCCCATATGACGAAAACGTTGTTAGTTCTATTTTTTTTCTTCCAGCATTTTTTATTTTTCTGTTTTTGAATTATTTCCAGTTTTTATATAAACTTGTTACTGCTACACTGAATCATTTATTAACAGAGAATTCAACAGACATGGGACAAAAAAAATTAATAAACTGATCCAAACCTGAAATTGCTGCTTATCTTTCACTCCAATTGCCAACTGAAATGAAAATTTTAATACCTGAGCCACAGCTGCGAAATGTTAGCAGTAATATGGAGCTTTTTTGCATAGATTAGAAAGTGCACTGAACAAAATCTAACAATTTCTACAATCATTTCGAGATTTTCAGTCTTTGTTGTTTGTTCTTTCTTACAACAATGGGGAAGTTATTAGCACAGAATTTACATATTAATAGTTTCAATGGAAATGTCGTATGTGTCAACAATGTGTGCTACAACTTGAGTGGTAATGCAGGTGCTCATACGCAAATGGGATGCCATGTTGTTGTAATTTATTACTATTTTACTTAATTATTCACTTATTAATTATCATTATCGTTTTATTAATCAATAATTACTTTTGTTATCGTTATTTTTTTTTTTTTTTTTGTTTCACTTTCAGTTATTTTGATTCGGATTATTTCTTTCCATTTCTGACCAATAAATTCTAACAAATGAAATTAACGCAAAAAATAAGTTGAATTTAATTAAAAAATAATAGAACAATTATTTTCAGAATGGTAAAATCTATAAAAATGGAAAATATCTTCGTGATGTGACAGCAGCAGATTATAAAAGATTGCAAATTTTTAGTGATCAAGTGAGTCGTTGGAGTAATGATCTTCAAGACAGCATACAACGAGTCGGTCTTTTTTTCTTAGTTCATTTTTTAATATGCTCGAAAGATAATTAATTAATCTTTAATGAGCGTATCAAACGTACCAATAAGTCGCTATCTATTTCGAGGAATGTTAGTATTATTTGGAATTTTTGAAATGCTGAAAAAACGAAAACAAATCGAAAAGTTTAAAATTATTATTTACAATTTTTACCTCTAACGCTCTAATTAGAAAAATTTTTGTTAGGATGGATTATCTGTTGTCAGACTTATCATATAATTGGTGCATATTCTGATTTAAAAAATTTGATTTTCTGACTAATAAATAGCCAGAAAACTTTAGCTTATCTTTTGCGAATAATCGATAAAACATTCAAACATATAAAATGAAAAATATTTTTTTATCCAATCTTTCATCCATGCAAAGCTAATTAATTTTTTAGAATATCCAAAAGGAAAAAAGAAAAACTGTAATATTTAGAAACTGAAATACTGAAATAAAACTAAATGCTTTATCTTATAACCAGATGATAATATTGCAAACCATTGAAGTAAAATAATATCATTAACAAAAGTTCAATTATATTTTTTAATGATACTGTAATATTTTAATTTTGCAATAAAACAGAACATTGATAATTTTAATGTGATTCGTTGTAACAAAAATATAATTGTAGAGTTTTCCATGGGATCCACGAAATCCGTCTCACACGGAATTTCCTTGGAATATGTTCAGCAGTATACGAGCAAAACGTCGTTCGAAACGTGGACTGCATTCAAGAGTGAAACGATTAATGCCTTTTCCGGAAGTACCATACTTATGCTGAGAAAATTCAAAAAAAAAAAAGTGATGAATTTTTTTTCTAATTAATGTGATAAAATCATCACATTATAAACTAAAAGATTGGAAAATGTTTTTCCTGAAATTAAAGCAAAAAAGAAAAAAAACCAAAAAATTATATAATTAAAATTTGTGTGTTTTTGCAAACTGAAAAAAATCAGAAAATTTTTGAAAAAATTAAAATGAATTAGGTAAAGAATTTTTTTTTTTACTAAAAAAAATCAAAATATAGGACAATTTTTCGTTTTCAATCCTTTATTCGTCCAAAGCTAATTTCAAATATCTTATGGAATTGACTTTTTTTTTTGTTGTTGAAAAAGGAATAAAATTTTATTTTATGCTGGACATTTTTTTTTCTTTTTTTTTTCAAGCAAAATAACAAAAATATAAAATACTACAAAGAAACTGTAACACAGTGGGATAAAATATAAAAAAAAAAACTTTGCTTTAAAAAAAAAAAAAAAAAAAAAACTTTTCAAAAAAAAAAAAAACTTTTCATCAATTCTTTTGTCTGTATAAAACAAAAGAATTGATGAAAAAGCACTTCTCAGTTTAGATTTGTTGTAACAATAACTTAACTGAAGGAAAATAAACAATGTTTAGTCATCGTAACAACAAAACTTCGTCGGTCACCTGTGCAACTACAATTAATTATTTCGGATTGAAATAATCACCGATTTGTTCGAACTAATTGATGACTAATTTTATCGAACGAATCTAACAAAAGGAGTACAACGTAGTTCTTTCTCCTAGATTGTTACATTTAGCGAAATATTTGTGTTATCGTTCTGTATTAGTACCAGTACTGATTGACACTGTCATACAACAGGTGATTGATATTCCTTACTAAGAGAAGGATGGCGAAGTTGTGCAATCATACAATAAGGTCCTTGAAGTCGTGATATCAGAAGAATTCTCACTGTTAGGACAGTTATCAGTGATAAGAATGATACACTTATTAGTGTGGCTTGCTCGCTGAGAATAAAATCCAAGCAGCAAGGAATTCTTGAAGAATTCAAAGATATGCAACCATAAATGAGTCTTTGTGAGGAGGAAAAATTTTCGGTAAGGGTGACAATGGCGTCCTGTCGTGACTTCTGCTGATGTTGAAGCAACGGAAGGAAAACTATTTAAGGAATCTCAGTCCTCATAAATATTAAGTGCTCATTTGAGCTTATTAAGTTTTGGGTTAATTATTAGCACCTTGACATTTTTTCTACTTCTATCCAAGTAAATCAGTTGTAGTATTGAAATGCGTAGAAGTTGAAGTGTTTAAAATCAATTATAATGGATTAGCATCAGTACTTCCATAGTATTGTTATAATCACAGTGATCAGAAATTAATTTTAACTGATGCTGTGATGGGAAAAATTTTCTTAAAGATAATAGCATTTGTATAACTTAACGCCTTAAAAAAATTATTTTAAAAAGTTATGAATGGTTTTATCATCAATTTTAATGAGCAAATTGCTAAAATGATAAAATATAGAGCAGCTAGCTCAGTAATTAAATAATTATTTACTTGCTAGAAATTAATTACTCATTCATTTGCTTTGTGACTATTTCCTAACAAAGAATTTTACACTATTTTATTTTTCACATGATTTAAAAGAAGGAAGCTAAATTGCATTTTAATGATTACAATACCATAACCAGAGAGGGAAAACTTATCAGAAATCAAATTAATATGTGAACTGATTATGTATGAAGTATTTGAAGAATGACACGACACAAATCTTATCATATGGACCTTGACCTTATGGCATAATTTCCAATACACAGATCACAATATCAACATTTCAACAACTGCATTATATAAACGATCAATGCCTTCGCTGCAATTTCAATTCATTAAATTGATAAAT
Source organism: Setaria digitata (assembly GCA_003640385.1). Lineage (NCBI taxonomy): Eukaryota > Metazoa > Nematoda > Chromadorea > Rhabditida > Setariidae > Setaria > Setaria digitata. The sequence continues at coordinate 5,129 of RCAB01000144.1, forward strand.
TCATGCCGTTAATTTTTCTTTTTTCAACAGCGCTTTATCAATTTTATACCTTATAAATCACTTTAAAATTTAAAACAAATTTAAATAATATATTTCCAACATTTAACATTCACCAATGAATCAAAAAAAAGTAAAGAACGAAAGATTTATTTAAACCATATTTTAGCAAATCTTTCTTCTTTCACGTTTTTTTTTTTTCTCTCTCTCTTGACATTTTTGCGCACCGCGTCGCTACCTACGTAAGCAAATGAAATGAGTACTTTTTGCTCCATCACGTGATTTATTTCTGTCCTCACTGAAACATAGATGGAGTATTTCAGAATCTGATGGATGCATCTAAACAGTCGCTAATCACAATAATTATTTCCCTCTTCTTGCTTGGACTACTCAGCGTCATACATTTGTCATTATTTTTACGTATTGAGCGTACGAAGGAACATTTGCAAAAACGTATATTATTCTTGGAGGTGTTAAATTTTTATTTCCCGATTACTAATTCTTTTTTTTTTTCTGTTGAAATAGCTTAACTTGTTTGCTTTTCATGCTACTACTTGATGAATAAATTCAAACATATTGATTTTGAGCCTCATTTAAAAAATTTCGTGCATTTTTGATCAGTTTGTTTTAAGTGATAAATTTGCAACTTTAAATATTCATTTCCTGGATTGATTAATTTTCATAAATTTATTTTAAAGCAAGAATTTTTTACCTTAATTTTTAAAATTTTATTTTTATATTTACTTCAAACGATGAGTTAGGATGTTTAATCATTAAAGCTGTATTTTTAATGCATAACCGTTGTCTCATTTGCATATTCCTTTTTGTTCTGCTTCATCAAAACATTTATCCAAAAATACACGATGACAACACTAAATGGCAACAATTTTTCTTTTTTTTTTTTTTTATTTCTTCAAAAATATTAATCAAAATTAATAATCGAATTGATCTAAAGCGATTTAAACACCATAAACAATTGCAAACATTTTCATTTTTACCTGTTCTAAACACAGGTACGCAATCAAACGGCTATGCCAGAGAGGCAAATTAAGTGCACCGATAAAAATTACAATTCAAATTCTAATTTCAATTACAGGAAACAAGACAGAGCATTTGGATAGATATTCTCGCATTACGAAAACGTCAGATCAAAAAAAGAGGTTAACTGGATGGTGCTATTTCTATTACCATAATTTTCGTAATATATTTAATCATGATTAATTACTAAGGACTAAAATATGAGTATTAAATTAGATTAAATTAGTAAGAAGTTTATCAGTACACTTTGGCAATTTTTTTTTTCTCAAAAAATTGTATTAATATTTCAGATGTTTATACAGGACATCTCATATTAAATCATTACGAACAGTGCAGATCATGCATCACTTTGGAATGTCCACCCGGACCCGAAGGACCACCAGGTATAGATGGTGAACCGGGAGCTGATGGAGTTCCTGGTAGACCGGGTAAAGCGGGAATTGATGGTATCGATATATTGGACCATGTTGAGCCTGATTTTCCATGGTTATTTCTTATTATATTTTGTTGATTTATTATCATTTTAACCGGAAACACTCCCTTAATTTTCGATATTCGATTATTTAATTGAATTTAGATCAAAAATTGAAATAAGGAAAGGATAAAAGGAAGATTCCTCTTTTAATCCATATTATTTTCAATATGCAAAAAGCATTTTTGAAAAATATATTGCTTTTAGCCTAAAAATGACAAATTACAGCGTGATTTGTCCTGCAGGACCACCAGGGAATCATGGACAACAGGGGGAGCAAGGTAGACCGGGCATGCCTGGCGAGGCAGGACCACCGGGATTACCAGGAAGACCGGGATTACCAGGTCGAGTGGGACCAGCAGGACCACCGGGTAAGCAAGGTGAGGAAGGTGATGCCGGTATTAAAGGAGCACCCGGTGATGATACTATTGGAGGAATTGGTATCAAAGGACCACCAGGACCACCAGGACCACGTGGTCCAAAAGGTCCACCTGGACCAAATGGCATTCCTTCCAATATTATGGGACCTGTAGGGCCTATCGGTGAAAAAGTAAGTTGTTATTCAGGAACACTTAAATAAAGCTACGAAGCATGGAATTTTGCGATTTTCTAATCCGTTGATGCGAAATTCCATGGATGCTGCTCATTAATTAATTATTTCAGGGACCACAGGGCCCACCAGGAAAACGTGGTGAGCCAGGACCGTCAGGACCAAATGGATTACCTGGCGATGTTGGCCCACCAGCAGGGCACTGTGAATCATCTTGTGGTATACAAGATGTAGTTGGACCATCTCTTATAGAATTAGACGCTCAATAAAGATTCATAAGGTTATGTAGAATGAAAAAAAATCTGTTGAATTAATTTTTTTTTGTCTTTCTAATTATGCTATTAACAGCTGTTAATTTAATCAAATATTTTATTCATAAAACAAAAGATTTCTGTTAATTAGTGATTTTTTATACCCTCATCTTAATATCTTAAAGTACCGTTGTGGACAAATTAATGCAAAGAACTAATTAAATTGTTTAATTAAATGTTTTATTGAAATTCGTATCAAATTTAAAAATTCTGTGTTAATTAGTGACTGTTTACATTTCTAGCCTAATATCATGAAGTATTATTGTGGGTTAAATTAATGTCATCAACTAATTAAATGATTTGCACTAATTGCTACTTGTTAAACAATCACGATTTATCAAAGAAATAATTTTCTAAACAAAATTACGACATAAATTGAAATTATGGAGATAAAAAGTTATGAATGCAAATGAGGAAAACAGCTTTTAATAAAAGTTCATGGAATTGGATGGATTTTCCAATTCTTATCCGAAGTTTCCATCTTTTTTTTCCACTCAATTTCTTACCTCTAGATCAAAAGCAGAACTTCCTGTATTTCATAACTGAACTATAAATTCCGTGTAATGATTGATGTTCGTGATTCGAAAATGCCTATAAATTTCAGTAATTTGAATTAATGGAAATAACAATTTTATAATGAAGTGATGCTAATTATCAACTGATAAATTTCTTCAATTTTTGAAATTCTCTAGCAAATTCAATTCCCGCAGCACTTTTTAAATTTTTTGAAAACTTTCTTTAATTAACTGCATCTCGTTCACTACCATCTTTGCGAAAAGTTTATTTATTCTCTCTGTTACCTCAGAAGGAAAAAAAAAACAAGGAATATGTATGCAAGAGAAAGGAAGAAAGAGGGGGAGAGAATGATGAAAAAGGTCAAGGCATGAAAAGATAAAAGTATCACAACAATGTTGTGCAAATTTCCGAGATGATTTGAACCAGGCAGCGTTGTACCGATGTTCAACTGAACAGACTTGCTTCCGCGAATAATCAGTAGGTACAAAGATCCCCCAGAACAGCTTCTCCGCGACTCAATACCCCGGGACTCACCGCCACACTTCCATCTTCATCCAAATAAACTAAACTCCACGATATCATCCTGGCCCGATGCGTGTTTATATCATCCTGGCCCGATGCGTGTTTACTGGTCGGCCGACATGCAGTAATGGCGGTAGTTACTATGTTCTGGTAGTTCTGAGTAGTACCAGATATTCCATTACCGAAAGGGATTTGAAAACTTTTTAAAGAATATTTTCTAACATCTTGGAATGAAAAAGTTCTCTTTTTAAAGATTACTAGTGATAATGTTGTTGTTGTTGATGGAGGATACGCTGAATCTGTCTGTGTAGCCCATATCCGAAGTATGCCTCAGTGTCACCGTATTTCCGAAATATTTCCATTCCTTTCAAGTGGAAAGAAAGAAAAACAAACAGAAGTAGAATTCTCAAATTTAAAAGAACTCGGTGGTGTACGCTCTGCTAAACTAAAAAAAACGCCTAAAATTTAAACCTAAAAAAGTTGAATGTATAGATATATATATATATATATCTATACATATATATATATATATATATATATCTATACTTTCTATATATATATATATATATATATATATATATAGAAACCTGGATACATAGAAGCCGCAGATTATCATAATTTTGCTGCATCGAAAAATTTGATAAACTTATTTTTTTTTTGTTTTATTCTAAGGAAATTATTGTTTGTTATGGTTAATTAGACCTTTCTCACGATGTTAGTTGTTACGCATTCGTAAAAATTGCTATAGAAATCACCAAAATGAATGAGACATTGCCATTTATTATTATTATTTAATTTTTGTATTTACTACAGGAAATGGAATATGCTTTGATTTTTGTATGTGTTACATTTATCTCCCTCTGGATTGCTTCTGTGAAATTCAGATATTATTTTAAAGTGTTCCTGTATACAGCTTGTCTGATAATGGCTGGAACAGTTGGTGCATGTTTGTCATTGCCAAATGGAAGGACACCAAAAAATCACTGGTAAGTTTTAATTTTGAAATTTTTTTGTATATTGAGTTATTCAAATTTTCTTTATATTTTAGCAGTATTTATTTCTATTTTTCTTATTTATATTGTTTCTCAGGCATACATTTCGCGCATTTCAATTATTAACATTTTGGTGTGGCATATCGTACGAAATACGTAACCGAAAGCAGATCGAAATCGACCATTCATTCGTTATCGTTGCAAATCATCAAACTTTACTCGATGTTTTAAGTATATATTACACTTCATAAGTAACTCGTACTTTGTCACCTAAAAATTTACTAAGTTTTCGGATAAGTGAGGGCTGAAAACTTTGGCATAAAATTGGATTTGAATGAGAAAACACAGAAAAAATTTAGAATCTTTCGTAATAAGCGAGGATTACCAAAAATACCGTTAGGTGAAAAGACCCCGGAACACATCATTTTCCTCTATTTCAAAGGCCGTGTTTTTGCAGGTTATATTCGAAATGTTCAAGAAATATCACTGTACTATCAACTGCTTTGATTTGACATAAACTGCATGACGGTAGTTCATGCAGTGCTCAGGTTGCTAATGTCGTTTAAAATCTGAGGCGTTAGAGGCCTCAAATAATAATTCATATTAACATAAAATGATTACACCTCATGCTTCGTGCAAGTGATTCGACTAGGTCGTGACTAGGTAGTTATTGAGACTGTGTCATTTAAAGTTCAATCTCTTTGCGAATAGGTCTCAAACGGCGTATTTTTCAGCCTTAACTCATGTTTGGCCGGAAAATTGCGTTGTTTTACTGAAGAGTAGTCTGCGATTCATGCCCGGATTTAATCTCTGCGCATATCTATGTGAAGCTATTTTCATCAATAGGTTCAGCAAAGTCGATGCCCGCAAATCAGTCGAACAAGCTATCCGGGCAATACGAAATTTTGTAAATACTTAATTCCATTTTTTTTTTAATTTTGATATTCAGTTATCGAATATTTGAACTTCATGGATAACTTAAAGGTAATCCTAATACATAATGACTTCTTCTTTAGCTAGTCGGTACTATTTGGATTTGTTTTTGATGTAATTGTTTAAGCGTTGTTGTCCTTTCATTCTTTTTTTTTTCTGGTTGAAATCTAGCTACCGTTGAAATACAGATGTGGGAAAAAAAAAGACCCATTTCTAATCACCCTACATGAGAAATATTTCTGTTTACATTTAAACTTTTTTATTTTATTAATTCATACTTTTCTATTTTTTTTCAGCGGAAAATATGGATATTTCCGGAAGGAACGAGAAATCCAAGTGGTAAATTGCTGCCTTTTAAAAAGGGTGCTTTCATTATAGCGCGGGAGGCAAACGTATGTCATTTTCCTTGCAATAGCTTGTAACTGTAGGTTATCTTTAATGCTTTAAGTCTGTTTTTAGTCAGCACTTTTTCCTTTCTTTCTTGGTTGTTTTTGAAGGAGGAACTTGCAAAATTTCTAGAATTCTTTTTTTTTTTTTCAATTAAATGCATTGGTAACTTGTTAATAGTGTTTCATTTGAGCGCGTTACCTAATAAATTATTTTGCAGGTTCCAATTGTCCCAGTAGTAGTTTCATCGTACCAATCATTCTATCGAAATGTGAGTTTTTTTACATAACTTTAGAGAAATATTTTGCTGATTTCTGCTAATGTTATGTCCATTTAATTAATGAAACTACCAACTTCGCTTGTGGTATCTTTTTCATATTTGCGATGGTAAGCGAAAAGAAAAGGTGGAATTCATATAAGTTAAAAAGTTGAAATTTAATCTGTTGCTTTTTCTTGAAACAATGAAGATTTCAGGCTGATTACAAATTTGATTATGGTGGTCGCGTAATAATTGAAATCCTTCCAGCAATCGATCCGTTAGCATTTTCTGGTGTTGAGAGTTTAAGTGAGGAGTGCCGTAATCAGATGGAAAGCGTTTATCGGAAAATAAGCAACGAATTGTTGTCCCAATAAAACTTTCATGTCTTTTATTAGAATCATTTTATCCCTTTATTTCTATTAATTTAATTCTTGATATTTTATAATTCACTTCCTCAGTAATTTTTCGTCGCTTTACCTCAATACCTGTTTTAATTACTAGAGTGTTAATATCCGTTATCCCTCATAATTGCTCCAGCTTCTTGTTGCACTATATATTTACCATAGCAACTTTTTTTCTTATAAAAAAAAAGAAAAAAAACTCTTTTCAGTCTTATCTGTAGTAGCCATTCACGTTGTCCCGTGAATTGTTTTTCAGCAATTCCGAACCGTATGTGTAATTCATCGTCAGCATCATAATTTCATTGGAAAGTTGCCATTTTTTTCTTGGAGTTTTCTTCATCAAAATGGATAATTCTCTGGAACTTTTACTTACAGTATATATATATATATATATATATATCTTCAAAAGAGAAAGACGAAAAATAATCTACAAATACTTGTGAACAAAAATGAATGTTATTGTTGACTTTTCCAGGTTTTGTTTCTACTTGCATTTTTGCGATTTCACTTTGTTTATATACATTTATTTGTATGGTAAATTTGTATACCTTTTGTAATTATCCAGAAGTTTTTCTAAGTTAAGGGATAACCGCACTGTCACAGATTATACTGAACATAAAACATATATTTCAAGAAAAAAAAAAGTCTCTGGATTTTTATACAGAATCCAAATAGTTGTGAAAACATTCAAAATGTTGAGAAGTTGAAAAGTATGCTGCTTAAGAATGGGAAATGTTTCCATGAAAAAAAAAAAAAAAAAAAGAAAAATAAAGTTTACGGTTTAAAAATATGCTTTTCTTTCTTTTAATGATTCTTCGTTAAAATAAAACATTAAATTATACAATATTTTATAAGAAAACAAGCAGTTTCTCTGGGGATATTTGAGAAGATCTTGACACATCATTTCGACCGCTTTCAAAACATTTTTTCTCCTCGTGGCGTACTACACGTCTGAATTGCATATTTTAGCAGCTTTTGCACAAGTTTTTTTTTAAAATGTTCTTGTAATTTAATTTTGTAAAATCCATACCTTTTTTTGAAGTTTGAGCAAGACGAATAATTGAAAATTAGAAGAATTAATTGCACATTTATTTCTTTTTTTAGAACTTTAATTTTTACTTAGAACTTTAACACAAGGAAATAAAATTCTTTCAAAGATTTTATTACGTTTTCATTAAAATTTATTCCTTAATTTTATATTACATTTCACTCATTCATTACTGTTACACCCCTCCTTGTGACATAGCAGTTAACTTTGAAGTTTATAGTTTTAACTTCTCATGCATTGAAATTTATTGCATTCATTAAATACAAAATGTGAGCAACATGACTGAACTAATATCACTAAACAAAAAGTACTTTTGACTTTTAGGAACGTGAAATTCCAATAAATTCATTTATATACTCAATCTTAAATGTCCTCATGAAATATTTTATTTTATTTACTCTAAGAATGAAATTGAAGTAAAGCGCTTAAACTTTGCAGTTCTTCAATTCATTAGATTAAAATTCGAGCTTTTTCCTCATTTATTTTTTTTTTTTCACCGGTCACATTTTACACAAGTTTAATGTGACATTGAGAAGAAAGTTTGTCAGATGAACTATCCCCGCAGTTAGTTGGATAATAGTCTCTTAATTGTCTTGCAGATATAACTTACTTTAACTTAATACTTAAAAGTAGAAGGGAAGAAATTATACTTCTCCTAAAGTAATCACTACATAGTTTCGCTAAGATAGTTAAGTCTTGATTTTTTTTTACTTTTTTTTTGCAATTTCACTAGCACCTGAAATTTTGAAAATTATTTTCCCAGTTGAAATGGAAAAGGTTGTTGCGTTTTAGAATGGTACTTGAAACTCATTTCGTTTTAGAATTTATTTTATTAATAAAGCTAATTCATCCAGTCAGAAAATCAAAAATAACTCTATGAAATCCTAACTCAGAATAAAAAAATTTTTTTTTTTTTCGTTTTCTACAACTGTTTACTCTTTTTAGAAAAGAAATTTCCAAGGAACAAACAGAGTTCAAGATTGATCATTTATTTAGAAATTTATCCTCATTTAAATTATGGTCTTTTTCATAGGTAGTTCATGATATGCAATTACTTCGGCTTTTAAACATTATTTTTTGAACCACTTTAAAGATGGATGCGAAATGCTAAAAAAAATTTTTAAATTTCATATTCTTAAATGACTATCATTTTTTGGAATTCTTGATTTATTCATATTGACTGCAAATTGTTTAATATTAAATTTGGGAATGCCCATTCACTTTACCGTCTACTCATGTAATATTTAACATTTTTATCCAAAATTTTCTGCTCTTTATCATTTTTATCATCCTATCACTATCATAAGTATGATAATTGCGACAAAAAACTAGCGTTTTCTATACCCTAAAATCATCAGTTTTGCATAACATGGAACTAATTTATAAATGGAGAGATTTGCAGATTTTAATAAAAAATTCTTCATTAAAAAATGTAAGGAAAAGTGAAAAAATCACAATATATAAAAATTCAATTTTAGAATTCTTTTTTTAGAAAAATTTTTGAGAAGGATGAAATATATAATCAAGCTTTAACTAATTTTAAAATTCAATTTTGAAAAAGCCGAGCAAAAATTTCAAAACTTGCTTCCGGGAAAAGCAGAAAGCGATGGAAATATTAAGTACATAGGAATTTTATCTCCGAACTACTCAATGGATGTATTTAGCTTGATATTATTTAAGCCAATGGATAAACGGCTAAAATTATCACTGTCAATAGCATTTGAAAAAATAATTATTATTTGCAGTAAATTTGATAAAAATTTGATAAAAAAGTCACGTAATTCACCGAAATTTACGGTCGATCTTCTCACCAGGAAGATTACTCCTCAGGTTGTTGTGCTTATTTCAAGCTGCATTCGAGTAAACGAGTTTTTTACCCGAATAACCTGATAACTAAAAATTCTCGAAGTTATTATATTTTTTCAGTTTAATTTGAAATGATTTTGGCCGATTGAGACTAAATTATTGTCATCTAACATTGATGACTCATGCAAAAAAAAAAACAATTTTATTTTTGAAAAAGAAAAATTTTAGTTTCATTCTTCAATGATAAGGATAAGGAAAGAAATTGTCATTTTAACATTTTCGTCACAATGATAATTGATAAATAATATCAAAAAATTCTTGGGCGAATAAAGACAAATTATAAAGATCTTAATTTTATAAGCTAAAATGCATTCACAAATGAATGCAGCTAATTTATAATGATGAAGAATGTGAGAAAAAGGAGAAAATAGATGGCGAATAATAATGTCCAACTTAATTATTTACATATTTATCACTTCTTCCAGATGTTAATGCAAGCCGATTGCTATTCTCGAATCGGCTAACTGCATCGGGAATTCATTTTCCATCTCTTCTATTATTCCGTAACAATTTTCAAGTAAATTGATTTTTGCTTTAATTAGGCTAACAAAATTAAACAGTCATTAGATAACGATGAACAACCAATTAGATGTGTCAAAATATCTTTATTCAGTGCATCACTTGAGTAAAATTTTAATTTTTCTCCTTTTTTTGTTTCACAACAGTATTTATCACGCTAATGCATTGCTGTTATTACTTTTTATATGCTTTTATCATTTTATCATTGCCGTTATTTCTTACAAAGCATTTTGAGTAATACTTCGAACAACTTATCTTTCGGTATTATGATGCATGGGAGAAGAATGTTGCAAGTTTGCTTGTAATTTATAAGTTTGATCGAAGGCATGTAATTTAAATGTTTGTTTATGAATTAGATTAGAAGACTCGACTTATCATTTATCGAGAAAATGATGCTACTACTGAACAATTAAAATTGATCATTGTTTTTATTGTTTAACGCTCTCTCTCTCTCTCTTTTTTTTTCTTTTTTTTTTTATTCTTCTGACTTAAAAAACTTCTTAAATTATAATTCGAAGGACATAATTGCAACTTGTTAAAAAAGAGTTCCAATCTGCAAATTCCAATTCTTGTTTTTTGATCCTCTGAAAAAAAAAAAAATGAATAAAATTCGATGCTATTGGCTTTCTTTTCTATTTTGCTACTCTCTACCTTTTTCTTTTTGAACTATCATTTATACGATCACTAAAGCAGTAGATGGAAATGATACATTATTGTATAGACAATTCGAATTTCAATTTCTCTTTTAAAAGCAGTTTTTGTTTAAATCAAACCATAAATACATTTCATATTTGTTCGTTAGTAAATAAGAAACTGATAAATATATACATAATATAATTTGATAATAACTGGAAATTATTTATGTATATATTTATCAGTTTCTTTTTATATTATAAATAATGGAATTTCTAAAGTGATCAATGTTGATAAGAAGTTGATAAAGATTGAAAACTTACAGTATCAGCAAGCGAATTTTTAAGATATCTAATAATGTAATAATCTAATAAAGTTTACTTCCCTCCTCAAAAAAAAAAAAAAAACTCGCCATTTTTTATTTTTTATTCATTCTCTCTTCTCATTCTGCTAGTTTCAATTATTGCCATCCATCAGTATCAATGCAAGGAAAATTAAAGAACGAAAAAATTCAGAAAACAAATTAATTAATCATTTATTACAACAAATTTATAAGTCATTTAAATTTATTCAAAAAGTATTAAGACATATATGCATATTTTCTTAGAAAAATGAATTATTCCTCATGTATGGAAGCACATGAATTGGCCCATAATACAATGTTTACTTTGCTTCTCGCTGGAATAATTATCATATCAGTGATGGCAATTATTGTTGAAATATGGACAGTGCTTATGCGAACGAATCGCATGCTAATTCATCAGAATACACGAATTTTAATTATCATTCACCAGTTATGGCTTATCCTTCACTGTATTTCAAGGTATGCTCTAAAATTATTTATTTGTCAAATATTTGAAGGAATAAAATTATATTTCAAATTCTGTTTAAAAAAAATAATATGCTATTATAAAAAGAAAATTAGGTGTTTTAATTTGAAATTTTTTTTTTTTGTAAAAATGATTATTTAATAATTTTATAAAATTGTCTCAGTACTGAAGCAATTGTTCTTTCCTTTAAATTAAAGAAAAACTCTCGATATCGTAGATTCAATCATTTTTCATAGTAAAATTATTCACTATTGCATTCATTTATTATTAAGGTTACTTCGTATTCCGATGATTTTGTGTGCCCAAAAATTGCTTCAGCCACTTTAAAAATTGGCAAAGAAAAAAACTTTTTTTTTTTCATTACTATGAAAGTGGCAGTTTCTTCATATAATTAATACAAAAATTAGGAAGAATTTGAGATAAGCCAAGGAGAGTGAAGCAATCTCAAGGGATTTTATAACTAAGCCCAATTCTAATTCTACGCAATATATGGAAGCTAATTAAATTTCTGTATTTTAGTCTTCATTAGGCAACGGGAATGTTAAAAATTGAAGTAATTTAACTGATGTAATTATCAAAGTAATTCTTATTGCACTTTGAATTTATATTCAATTGCTTGCTCAAAATCTAAATAATTGCAGTGAAAGTAGTAGCAAAAAAATGCTAGTACGAGACTGATCATAATGATGGGAAGAAGTTAAAAATTGTGGTTTTAAAGAATGGTTATTAATTAATGTGGCGAGGAAATGATCAAAATTTATTAAGTTAATGAATGATGGTAATGATGAGGAAAAATTAGAGTTAGATAAATGATGATAATGAGCTTCTAAGCAAATTCAAAATGATTAATAGCAATTAATGAGCAGAAATCTGATTGCTAATGTTTATTACAGTTGAAAATCTCATCCATTAATTCATTCGTTTGCTTTTTGATACTGAAATTTTATTTTTAAGTTAGATGAGATGAGCCAAATACAATTGATAATGGCGAAAAAGACAAACTTCAGAATCACAGACAAATGAAAAGCAGTTTCGAAACATATAATAAATAACACAATAACAGGGGAAAGAAGAAGATATCCTTGTGTTGATTTTAATTTTCATTGTTTTCTTTTCTGCGACAAAAACTCCACCAACAAAAAGCAAACGGAAAGAGTGTAGTTTCAAATTAGTCATAATTAATTGTTTGCTAACAACTACACACCGTTAATTAGCAGCTAATTCGTAGAATATTTGCTCACGTCTATGTGCTACTGATGTACCACAAATGTTACAATGATCCATGTCGTTATATGATGCAACCATGGGAATGCTTCGTGATGCGAGGACCAATTACTATAACATTTTTGTTAAATGCTGCATCGCTACCGGGAATTGTTATTGAACGAGCAATTGCTACCTATTTCTCATCAAAGTACGAGAGATTTGGCCGGAAAATAGCTGTTATTCTTATCGTAATTCAGGTAAATTTTGAAAGAACAAAAACGGAGCAATAAGAACAGTAATCTGAAAAAAGCATTGCTTGTTTGTTCACCAATTTATTTACCACTTATTTATTTTAATCATCAACTTCATCTTCATTATCTTCTTTAGCTCATTTTAATTAATTCACATCATGCAAAGTTCTAATTTGCATTATGCTGAGAAATTTTATAAATAATATTTATTATTAAATTTAACCGAAAATTCTCTAAAAAAAATTTAGCTGATTAAAATCGCAAAATTTGAGAAAGGAAGATTGTAGAGCGCAATTGGTTCTGGAACATTTCTCATTCTTGCTAAAGATATTAAATTATACGATTCCACCACTAAAACCGTTTATTGCTCGTTTGCAAAGGATGAAAATTCAACAAATGCTGCGGCAATTTTTGTCTGTTATATGATAGCTGATTTAATTTCTGCTATCACTTTTCCAATTTTGCTTTCCATTAATAAGGTAATTTTCATTGATTACAAGTTAGCTTAAAGAATATTTAAAGATTAAACAGCTTACTGATAAGTTTTATTTCCTTAAAGTTTATCAAAACTATTTTTTGTTTCAACAGAAACCGATAGTAAATTATATTTTTCCAATAATTTTCCGCTTGCTTCATAATTTGTTCATTTCTTGAATCATTCTTTGCTCTAGAAAGAAATAGAACAAGAAATAAAAAGACTTTGAAAAATCATCAAAACTTATGAAATCAGAAATTTCGACTAAATATTGAGACAAAAAAGATAAAAAAGTTAGTTATATTAATTTTATATAATCATATTTTTCATTTTTCTTTTCTTTAATTAAAGTTTTCTACTAATTACATATCAAAAATAAACTTTTATTGAACTAGTTGCAGAAATTTCATCGTAGAAAAACTCAGGCGAGCTTATCAGAGCGTTATCAAATTTCGGAAAATATAAGTTCCATTCAGACATTATCACCGCTGGTAGCATTTCATTCCGTACTTTTGGCATTTTATTTGGGCGCATTAGGACTCTATTTTGCTGTCAATTTTAATTTTTCAACAAAACAATTTGCTGTTTATTTGGAATGTTTGTTTCACCATTTCTCTTTTTTTAACTTTCTTTTTTAAAATTCAAGTCAGTCTAATTCAGACAATAAGGACATAGACTGAAGAATTAAAGGTGAATTCGGGTATAGTTTTAATGAAAACCTATTCAATTCGTACAGCTCAAAGGTAGGAAAAAACTGAATTTATTTGTTCAACATATAACTTAAACATAAGTAATTATTTAAAGGAACAAGCTCGAACAAATTATTCCAATGCAAGAAATCAAATATCCTAATTTTGAAATTGAACTAATGGAAAATAAAACAAAGCATTAGTTTGTTTTATTTTATCAATAATTAAATTCACTATAAAAATTACTTACCGCAGAAAATAATTCGTTATAAAATATCAAAACGTGCCCCCAGTAAGTTGGAAAAATTGAAACAAATAGAAAAATTTAAGAAAAAATGTAAGAAACAGGAAAAGGCCAAAATTTTAAAATTATCAATGTCAACTAATTTAGATAGAAGCAGGAATAGTTAAAAAAAAAATAAACTTTCAGCTAATTATGGGTGCATTTAGGCAGAAATAATTATTGATACGATCGGGAAAAAATTAAGTATAAAAGAAAATAGAAATTGAGCAGTCTTCAAAATTGTTTTTTTTTTTGCAAAGAACTACCAAAGTTTCCACTGTTGGAATTAATGTAAATCATGCAAAAATGGTAAACAAACTAGAAAGTTGCAATACAATGGGAAAATCTTTGAAATTACTAATTAATTCATTAAAATTCCAGTTTTCTAAAAGAACCTTCTAATTATATCATCTAATTTAAATGAAGTAAAAATTATTCAGTTTGATAAAGAGAACAATCAAAAAAGAAAAAATGATTCCATAAAACTTATCAGCATAAATGTAATATTAGTTAAAGAACACACGTATTACTTATGACTTATGCAATTGTCAAAGGTATGTTCTTACTTACGTGTACTCACGTTTACGTATTATCGGGGGAAATTTCAGCTGTACAGCAAACGCCAATATACGCCTTAACATTGCCATTAGCAATAATTTACACCGAGAAATATGTGAAAAAGACGACCCAAAAGAGTCGAGAAAAAGCAATTGGAATAACGGGAACTGAAGCAGCGAAACATTACTTTGTATGTGTTTTTTTTTTGTTTCATTTAATTGCTAGAAATTAATTAAAAAAAATTAGTTAATTAAACTGAGAGAAAAGATTTAATGTCACAGTAATGAAGAAATAGCAAAACAAAATAGCTCTTAAATAATACGGTCAAGAAATTTGAATGAAAAGTAGCAAGGAAGCATATGCCAAACAAAAACACTGTATTACTAAACTTTTTACTGTTCTTTTACAACATTTTTTTTTTTTTCCATTTTCAGTCATTTCAAACATTTTTTGCAATAGTGAACGATAATTATTGTTTGATGAAGTTTTTTGACAAATTTAAACATTTATAATTATTATAATTGGTCATGATCATTTAGGCCTAAATTATATTAACACTTTGTCATTTTCATTCCTTTTTAAACGATTTTGCTTATTATTATTATTTTTTTATTTTTTGTATTTTTTCACCCGATCTAAAATTTCGCTTTTTTTTTTTTATAAAAATATTCCTTAGTTAAGCATCGATTGCATCAGTTTAAGCTATTCAACGATTACAAATTCTTTTGTTCTTTCAAAAAAAAAAAAATTGAATATTTAAATTTTTTTTTTAAAAATTGTTTTCTCCTGCTTATATTTCTATGCATTTTTACCAATTTATCGCGATGGATTTATACTTATGTGTATGGGATGCATTTAAATTTTAAAAATTTAAATCATATTTTTCTAGACAATTTTCGAAGTACCACCAAGAAGAAATTCGAGAAATATGTGACGGTTATTTGGATAGCTTCAACAGTTTTCCAATAATATTTGCGATGAAAGTGATAAAATTTGTAGTCTGTTAAATACGATAACAAATTTGTTCATAAAATATAAAATTTCTCAAGTTATCGGTGCAACATTTTTGCCACTATTAACTTTGGCCTAAAAATTGCATTTTCTGAAATATCACATCCATCGTACTGAAATTTAACATTTTGATCAAAGAACTTAATGATCGAGCATATTCGAGAAATAACCCATGGCAAAACTGTTGCTGTTCCGTCGATTTTCTTTTTCTCCTTTTTGTTTTCAAATTGAATCAAAAAGTCAAATAATCAAATCGGACAGGTTTATTTCATAATAAGGATGATAATTTCCGGAATAGCACTATTCATTTATTCATTTACTTTTTCTTGAATTTTTTAAAATTATTAAATTGTTTCTTCCTCTGCATTCCTTGTATTAATTCATTTTCTTAAATCAAGCCATTTGCTAGCACCAATTAATTTATGTCATTCCAATAATGGAAATAATTTTGCATCAAAATTATACGTTCAATTGTGTTCAATGATTATTTTTTCAATTACAAAAAGTGATTAAAAAACAACCTGATAATTGCTGGTATTTGATTCGTAATTTGAAATCTGAATGCTAAAACGAGGGGCAAAGTTTTGTCGCCATAACTTGTTGACTTCTTCAATTAATGACCGTCTAATTAGTCAGTCTTTTTGTTAGAATTGCCGGCAAAAAGCTGTAATTTTCGACGGCAAACAAACAATTATTCTATACGGTTCAAGCACAAAAAACAGTATCAGCATATAACAATGATATGCTAAAAATATTCTTAATTAGCAATTCACTTCGACTCCTTTACTCCCTCCTAACAAATGGACGAAATATAGTGAAGGGAAATTTATTTGAATAAATAAGAAATTTAATAATTAGTGCTTTATAAATTTCAAAGCACTGCTGAAGAGAACAGAAGCAGCTGCAAACTCTGCTGCCTAGTGTATTTCCATTTTTTTTTTTGTATTTTTTTTTTTTCAGAAAAGTCCCAACTTAAAATTTAGTATCGAAAATACTTGAAAATTTTAAAGCAATGAAAAAAGCGAAGAACAACTTCGTGACGGTGAATTGCGGAAATACTTTAAAATCTCCATTAATTTTCTTTTCTCTTTTTTTTTTTTTTCAATAACGTAAGATATTAATTAATAGAAACAAAAATATTTCAATTCCGATTAACATTTGCTCAAAATGATTTGCTCTTTGTGAAAATGGCTGGAACATTAGTATGAATCTTTTAAAAACGATGAAATTTTTGACAAACTTTATTAAAATTAAATCAAAACGGCAAAATGAATATCTGCATTAGACGAGTGGGCAAATAATTTCGTCTTCAATTTTAATAGAAAGTTAAATCGGAATTACAAGGGAATAATTTTTATCAGTTCCCTTGAAGGAGTTAAAAAAAGGTTATCTGCTATCGGCAAAACGACATCTATTAAATTGAGAAAATGGAGTATTTTTATAAATTCTGACCTTGTTACCTGTGAATCATTTTCAAAATTTTTATTAATCAAGTGCAACTCCATAATCATTAACTTCCCAGAAAAGCTTCTAATCCTTATGAGAAATGGAATTGACAAGATGTCTCATATAAAAAGGAATGCATGAATCTTTTTCAAAATTTTTATTATTGACTTCATAAGCTAGAAGTCAAAATACTGTCGAAAGTTTAAAAACACTGAACAGGAAAATTGATTGAGAAAAAAAAAGAAAAAATGATTGAACAGTAGCATAGTTGCTGAACAAAAACAAAAAAAAAAAAATTGAAATTTTCCACAATTTTTTTTCCCTTCGATAAACTCAATTCTATAAAATGAAATTTAAATGATTTGGCGAAAAAAAAAATTTGCAATTCTTTTCAGGATCACATATACGAAATATGATAAAAGCAAAGCATACTTAATAGTTTCATACGGTAATTTGCCACACTATATTTTCATATGGCATACGGTAATGCTGATGATACTTTTAATGTTAATCATGAGAGGAATAACTTCTAAGAAAAAAAAAAAAAAAAAAAAAAATAAAAGTAGTGCGATATTGTACGTACTAATAATAATGCCGTAATTGTTATTTAATCTTTGATTAATTTAATTCAAGAATTGATTAAAGAAATGCTATCGTAAGCAGTTTTGCTTTGCTTGCACCATCGAGGAAAAAGAGAAATGTAATTGAAGCAATTTTATCAATCAGTACATTTCTCGAACATGTGGATACTCAATTCCTGCTGATAACTGACCCATCAGAACTGCACGATTATCACCACCTGATAAATTTCGTATCGTTGAATCTGTTACCGATCGCATTGGAAGTGGTGCTGTTGGGCCAGAATATGCACTGAAAAAGAATAATCATTTGTCTAGAAAAAAAAAAACTCATTTTAAATTTTTATAGTCGAAATTATTCATCCTAATTAATTTTCTTGTAAAATAAAATGTTCCAAAATGATATTATGAAATTGCAAAATACTTCCTAAATATAAAGTGCTTATATTTAGAAATTTCCAGACTTTTTAGAAAACGATTCTAAAAATCTTTTTTTTTTTCAATTTGAACAGATTAAAATTATTTAAAAAAAAAAAACCCGCCATCACTGTTATTTATATTGCAATTTTTTTGAAAAGAAAGTTGCAAGAATACATTTCAATATAGTGTCAATTTTTATGCTAACAAATGCCTAACAATAAACATTGTGCAAAAAATGTAAGTTATAATATACTATAAAATTACCTGTACATGCCAAAGGTATATGGAGTAAGTTTCTTGTAAGCAGCTAATCGTTTCAATGTAAATATCATGCCAATGAGAGAAACGATTGATAATAGAGAAAGAGATAATATGAGGACAAATATTGGAAGGGGCATGATAGCATTGTTGATAAGGCATTGCTCAACATTCTTATCATCATTTACTGGAAAAACTAAAACAGTAAATAAAGGAAATAATAAGGATTTCAAGTGTTTGAATAGCCTAAATTGTAAGTACGGTAAAATTTTCTTAACAAAGTTTCAATACCGTAATGAAATAGCTTTTTTTTTTTCTCACATGACAATAGTTAAAAATATTTTGATTTTTTTAGTAACAAATAATAACAAAGTATCAAATTACTCTAATCTTTCTGTAGGCAAAAAGCATGATAAAATTATATTTGCTTTTCATTATTTCACTTTCATTTTATTGCTAAAGAAAAGAAAAAAGACGAGGTACATCAACCTTCATTGCTTTCCAAATCATCCAAAATTGTTAATGGTCTTGTCAATGCAACTTCATTAATTGAATTTCGTTTATGAATTACAGTAGCACCGTAATCATTTTCTAGCTGACGTCTGTGTCGGAAACGTAATCGCTCAGCAGTTAAATTCGAATTGCTAATTCGTTTGAAACATTTCTAAAAAAAAAAAAAAATATTTCCATGCATATATTATAATAAAATATGGTAAGCAGTTACCATTGGTAACAATAATTTCAAACTTTTTTTTTTTCATAATTGAATTAATTAAATTGTCGTAAATCTTTCTTGGATAGATACTAGTCAATTCTAGAGTTAGGTCATTTTTTAGGAAGCCAAATCCTTGCTTCTTCTTTTCAACTGGACCTTAACGAAGAGCAGATAATACTTCATTGTTGAAATATACCTGCGCACATTCTTCGGTTGTAAGGCATACTTGAACGGTACAGTGCGCAAATACGGTCGACTGATTGCCGAAACGGAATGTTTTAAATTTCGAAAAATAAACTTCTTCGTTAACATTTGCTAACGGGTCAATGATTTCACTCATTTCGTCTACCGGACAACTTCAAAAAAAGAAACAGTTGAAACAAATTTGTAGAATTTCGTTACAATTGCATAATTGAATCGAATTCATTGCTATTTGAAAATAACGCAAAACTGTTTGAATAGTTTTGCAAAATCTATTTGAAAAAACCACAGAAAAGCAGTTATTTGGAAAAAGAAAAAGAAAAAGAAAAAAACGAAAAAAGGAATTGTTGTTCAAATTGGTTTATTATTTAAAAGTTAAAGTTTATTTTAAAAAAATATTTAAATTTACTACTTCCTTTATATATGTATTTCGAAAAATCACGCATAAAAAAGTTTTTAAATCCTGTTAACCTGCTTTGAACAAAAGTTAAATGCTTTGCATCAGGTGATGACATATCTTCTCGATCAGAAAACATGCATTCTTTAGGGCTGATCCCATGATAGGCTTCTGTAACTTCTCGATTACACATTGGTCAGTTGGAAATTTTTGAAATTCGTAATTTTTCTTACTCGTCTTGTCATACAACTTAAATAACTGAGCAATTAGCTGGCAATTAATTAGATAAGTAAGTAATGATTTTGTTGTCATTGAACTATATTATGAATTTATTTCTGCATTATGTTAGCAAAAGATATTGTGAAATTGCACCAACTTCATTCAACTGATAATGATGGCAGCTTTAACAATAAAA
The DNA here is from genome assembly GCA_003640385.1 of Setaria digitata. NCBI lineage: Eukaryota > Metazoa > Nematoda > Chromadorea > Rhabditida > Setariidae > Setaria > Setaria digitata. Next base: position 25,306 of record RCAB01000144.1, read on the forward strand.
AATTTACTACTGTTGAAATACTTTAAATTCCAAACTTTAATTAATAACTTACTGTCCGGTGAGAGGGCAACATAAAATTCTACAATATCACCAAATTTGGCAGCTCGTAATGGCCGGCCGTCAATACTGCGAAATATCATTTCAACTTTAGGCTTTGGCTTCCCACCAGTAGATGCAACTACTTCATGGCCACTAAAATTTGTATGTTATTTTACTGTCTAACGCTTTCTGGAACATTTTGCAGAAATCAAGCCAATAAATTACTATTCCTTTTGTTTTCCTGGCTCTTTTTTCCTTTTCTTTTTCTGAATTTGAGGCAAAGAAAAAGAAAGGAAAAGACTGAAGCTTTAATTTTGGTATTATAAAAATAGATTAATTTAATTTTTGCTTGCAACACATTGAATAAAACTAATGAGGTTGCATTTCAAATATTTGAGACAAATGGTTTTACTATTATGAAATAATCGTGTACGAAATAGAACCTTGATATATCGTTGAAACGTATTGTCTGTACACTTCTTGTATATAGACAGAACACGTGATTAACGCGTATAGTTTTAGATGGCGTAACATCAGCGTTATCTTCAAGTGCAATTGTCGTCTCAGCATTACGATAATTTGGTTCCTGAAAAATTGATCTCGAGAATTTTTAAAGAGGAAAGAAAGGCAAAAATTGTTTAAGAAAGTTGATCAGGTTGTATTTTGATGACCTGATCAATTGAAATTCAAAGTATTCGTTGAATTCAACTGAAAGAAAAACGAGAGATAAAGAGATGATTATTAACAGCTGAGATAAGAGGGAAAAAGTTGAACTTCAGCAAATAATTGCAAAATTTGTTTGGAAAATTCTGGAAATTTATATTTCTTAGGAAAGTTTCCATAAAGCATCCAATGCTTGAAGTGTGGTTGAAATAACTGAGAGAAATCGATATAATATAATATCTTTTTATTTTAGAAAATCAAAATTATCAATAAAAAAAAGTGAAAAAAATGAGAAAGAATTTAAAAGCAATCTCTGAAACCAACCAAATCGGTTAAATGTACATCACAATGATCGCCGTACGGAATTGTAAAATTATAATTTATTAAATTTCCCTTTTTCATTGCAGTACCACACGGTGGACGTGTTTTACGCTCATACACGTAAACAACCGGCTGAGCTTTCGGATCCGACATCCAACGTTTTACATCGGGATCGGTCTTATTCAGAACAACATTAATAGCGTCAGCGGTACAGGATACTTCTTCCACTAACAATTGAGCAATTATTAATTGCAAATTAAGCAATTAAAATAAGCAATAAGTATGTATATTTTTTGGCAGCATTAAATTTTTTAATAATAATTGCTAATAAATTAAAAGCTTCGTTAATTTTAACAAATTATAAGCGTGAATAAATAATTGAAAAAAAATGAAATGCTGAAAATCATAATGTACTATAAATCAATTCTTGATATTTAAAAATATTAAATGGCATTCAGTTTAAACTAAGTCAGTTATAATTATTTAATATTATCGTTCTCATCTTGATTGTTAGATTGAAAGAAGAAGATTAGTAAATTATTGTTAATAATGAGTGAAGTTTATTTAGCTTACAATTGGTGAATTTAGTTATTAATTTGAAACAATTCATTTTTTAAGATATCTGTAGTTATCATTAAAATAGCATTCATTTAAGTTTAAATTTTCTGAAGCCAATTTATTTGAGTCACTTTATACTCACTCATCGTTATAATGATGATAGGAAATGTTTGACCATTATTGAAAAAACAAAAAAAAAAATCTTTTTCAAATAAAATTGTTTAATTAGCAATTTTAATGATGGAATTTTTTTTTTTTAAATTAAAGAACTGTTTGTAGCACATAAAGGAATTCTTTCCTTTTTTCAACATACCAAAACCTTCGGCATGTACTGCATATGCTAGCAGTAGATTAATTAGCAGCAATCTTAGTGCTTCCATGACTTCGTTTCGTTGAAGAATTTGTACGAACTAAAAAATAAATTTAAAATTAAAATTTGTAAATTTTGTGATTGTTTTTGGACCTAAGCATACAGGATCAAAGATAGTTTTCATTCAGCAAGAAATTATTCGTATTCAATAGAGTAAAAAGTTAGTTATTAGGAACTAACAACTTAAAATATGTGAGAAAATGAAAAGTTCGAGATGACAGCCTGTAATTAGGATGTGCGAGATTAAAGCATCAGAGAGCAATTTTTGGCCAAAAAATGGTAAAATTTAAATATTTCCAAAGTTCCGCAAATGATCAATAGAAGTTTTAATATAATTATAAATGCAAGATGGAATTTTGATCATTAAAAGCTTGTTATGAGATTCATTGCGCTAAAAATTAATTAATTATTTTTATTGCTCAGTATTTCAAGCATCCATTTGTTTCAATTTATGTTGAATTAAAAAAATTCTAATTTTTGCCAATTATAAAATTGATTTTCTAAAAAAACACACACACACACACATACACACAAACAAAGTCTTGAGTGAAAGTTTAATTCAATTACAAAATAACAGCAAAATAAAATTCAATTATTTCTTTTGCATGTTCAGTCATCGTCTCATCTTGTGGCCCATTCTATTTCATTGAAATGAAAATTTTATGGAAAGGAAAAGAAAAAAAAAAAAAAAAAACTGAACAACAATAGGTCGTTTCATAAAAAATTGCATTCAAATGGGACAGATATGTATCGTTTGGAAAACTCATAAAATATAATAAAAATGTTCATAAAGGTAATTATTATGGCAAATGATTTCGGAGCACCTGTTCCTTCTTCACGCTTTCATTTTCCTTTCCGCCACCGGAAGTTTGCTTTCCATTTCATTCACAGTGAATTTTTCTATTCTTTTCGTTAATTGATATCTTTCCTTCTTTTTTTTTTCATTTAATTTCTTGCTTTTTGCTAATAAATTTGGGAATATTGTTTATTAATGACTAATTTTAGTCTTTTACTTTTTCCCTAAACTGCAAAAAAAGTTTATAATTTTTCAGATTATTCATCATTGAGACTGGTGCTAATATTGTGGCAAATTCGAAATACCGCATTAATCAATTTAAAATGAGTGGTTTGTACTTGAATCAGTAGCAAATTAAATAATACAGTTGCCACTACGAACTCTTTTTCCCATTGGTTAAATTAATAACTGGATAAATTGGTAAAGACATCAGTTTGCAGGAGGGGAAAAGGTTTCTTCTTAATGTGCTGAAGAAAACTTTTCCTTATTTTCTATATGAAAATTTGAACGCAATTTACAAAATAAAATATCCGCGAAATGGAGATCTATCAAAAATGGATTGAAAATTTTGAACTACAAATGATATGGTATAATTTTAGGTTAAAAAAAAAAAATCATTTCAGGTTGAAAAACATTTTCCTTTCCCTTTTGTGGATCAGTTAATTTTATATTTTAATAAGCATTTCATTTCACCGAACAAACAGCAATTTTTACAAAAAGTCAATAAAGCAGAAAGAAAACAATGAAACCAGTACAAAAATATATGGAAAAAGAGAAAATAATCGTTGTTGATAGCAAGGACACATAAATTATCTCATTTTAAGGTTTTTCGATGAATTCGGAAAAAATGAAACCGAATTGCGCGAATCCGCTAACGATAATGATTTAGATGATAATAGTGATCATGATTTTGATGAGCAATGATAATGCTGAGGGATGATGGCGATGAATAATGATAGTGATGCTGAATGATGATAGTCATGAGTGGTGAATGATTGGTGATGAAGATGGTAAACGATGGTGATAATGGAGAATGGAGATAATGAGTGACGTTCTATTATAAATCATAAATTATAGTGATTACTGTTAAGAAAATACGCATGATGAGGATATTTGGGTAGAAAAGATAAGAGAGATTCAGGTAAATTGGCTACACCTGGTCCTTAGCGACCAACACTAATAGATCTATTGGTTATTGGGCTAGTTAGACACCACCATGCTGCTGCTCTAATATCTACAAATTTAACGCTGCTTTTGTTACTATGCTGAATAATAAATAGGAATAGAGATGCATATCGATATTAATATCGCCCATAATTTCCTCATTTTTAAATTTCTTCACCGGAAAATGAAATTTAGTCATTTTGTAAAGTAAAATTTGGTAAATTTTTCGTAAAGCTACTAGCAATGTCCTCTAAAGGAACTTTTGAAATTAAAAATTTAAAGCTTTTTCCAATCAGCACTATTTGATGAAAACCACCATATACATGAAACCAACAGATACAGTTGCGCTTTTGTCCTGAAAATGCCAGATAATAAGTATTAAGAATGTGTGTCAAAATTTTATGCTGCGGTGAATATGAATAATCAGTAATGTTGCCGAAAATTAATTTTGCTATGAGATTGTTCACCTCACTGACCCTCTACTAGCTAATTAGCATACGACCACTAATTAATCCGCAACATTTAATTAATAGTGCAGCAGTACAAAACAATGATTTAATTGTAAATCTCATCAGAAATTGACTGTAATAAAAAAAAAAAAAAAAATCCGGAGAGAAGCCTAGAAGCGAAATAGATTTTTAAAAAGGATTAGACTAATTTATGAACATTCTCAAATGGTCACTCCCTGAATGACCTTCAACCCTTTGCAAAGTGAGTATCGAACAGTTTCTTTAATTTTTTTTTTTTTGCTAAATAAAAAAATTGTTGAATATTCATTTTCTTATGCAGAAGAGCAACATATTGTTTCTCACAAAATGTTTCAAAAAGTGGAAGATTGAAATTGGAAAAATTTGCATAATCGTGGAATGGAATAACTTTGAATGTAGCCTTTTCATTGTAACGCTTATGCATAACTATTGTCGGGAATTCTCATTTCGAGAAAAGCGGTCAAGTGGTATGGAACTGAAACACATCAGTGAGGTGAAAATAATAGGGGAGGATTGTGACCTTGCAGAATTGATGATAGTTATGATAAAGTTGAATGTGAACAAAGTGCAGTTAAAACGCTAGTTTTAAAGTAAATAATATGATAAAATGCTTGAATATATAAATTCTTGACACATTACGAACAAAAAATTATGACATACTAATAAGTTGATCAGAAATTATTTTTTTGCAGAATTTCAGTCGATTTTATTCAGATGAAAAATTTTTTGTTTTATGGATCAGTTATTTATTTATTCGAATCAACTTATAGCAATAATTTCAATTTGAATTTCCAAAATTCTGATTATTGCTTTCCGAGTGCTAACTTAGCAATATCATTTATCGAATATTATGATAAGTATTTCTGCTACAATAAATTGTTTTGAAGCGCTTTTCTTTTTTAATTAAAAATTGTGTGCTTTTTTTTTTTTTTTTTTTTTTTTTTTAAACTGAAAATGTGCTCTTTTGATGCCAAAATAAATTGCAAATTTTTATAACTAATAAAATAAATAACAAATTGTTACGGATGTTTAAAACTTAATTGGCCCAGATTAATATTTTTTTTTTTTTTGCTAATCACTATGAATAACCATTTTTCTCTTAGGTTCAAACTCTTATAAAATCAAACTTTAGTTTCTTGCAAATAAAGCAAAATTCATTAACGCACATATTTAATTGGAACACAATCATATATGTGCTTATTAACTGTGAGTGATCTAATTTTGTCACTTTTAGCTGAAGGAAGAACTTTTCTTCATTCTTCAAGCAAGCTTTATTAGTACATTATATTAAGGCCTTTTAGTAATTACTCAAAAGAGGAAATTAGGAAGCAAATGAATGGAATATAATATTTAATTTTTATGAATATTAGGTCATTATCGTGATTTTCTGGCACAAATATGACAATGATTACCATAATCAATTTCTGAAATGATATTAAATTGTTATAGTCTTAAATGATTGCTGAATTATAGCTCTAAGTTTCTTGAGAATAATTGGATCATTATCAAAAGGTTGTCATAAGTAATTCGTCCCTAAATTATTTTGGTTATGAGGATCACAAAAATCAAAATTTCTTATAATTCCTCTCATGTACACCTGTTAATGAACTGAAGTTTACGGTAATAACATCGAGGATAATTTAGAACTATCAAAATTCTCATTAGTTTTGAAGGTGCCAAGATATTATATTCCTTAATTTCAGACTTATAATCTTGCATATAAATTTATCATTCATAAATTTTGTTTTATCAGTAGTGTCGACTATAAGCCAAACTTCTGTCCCTCTTCTTTTTCAAAATAGAAGCGTCAATATCTGTAATAGTAAAATTTTATTCTGTGAGATCAAATTTTTCGAGGATTATTAAATCAGGCAAATTAACATCATAATCAATCAATACGTACAATTGATCGTGATCATCCAATCATTCGGGCATACTTTTAGCATTTCATTCTGGTTCAAAACTCTGATATTTATTGTATGATAAATTCAAGACAAAATTAATCTTATATGACAAAAGTATGCCAATAATTCATGGAATCAACAGATTTTATGCAACATGCATAAAATAGTTTTTCATTTCACACACTTTTCTGTTGCTGTGAATATTACTTAACAAAGTCATTTAACAGTGAAGTACTTCATTAAATTTTAAGTGAAATGAAAAGAAGAAAATATGTAATGACGAAAATTTATTGCCATCATTTTTTTTTTAGCACATTTTAAAAATATGGATCCATGATAAAAATGTATAACTTTTAAAAGTGGTGCAATAAAAATGCAATATTTTTACAATATTTTCATGCTTTTTCAAATTAACAGCTAATACTTTTCTATTGCTTCTTTAGATTATTCAAAATTTTGGAAAAATGAATTAATAACTAAAGCATCGAAAGTGAAAGTTTGTAAAAGTAAAATGAATTATCTCTAGATGTCAGTCGTTATCTTGACTGTAGAAAATGTCGTTTTTGTACATCTACAGTAACTCCACATTTTTCGTAATGTCTGAAATAATTGTTTCAAATCATCAGATTTTATCATATCTTGCAAAATTGACAAGATATATTAATATTCATTAAACACATCGAAAATTTTTAATTTTGTTTTTTCCAAGATTTTAATTCATTTCTCTAATTCCAAATGGATTTGCGTCATTAAAATTTATTTAAAATGTTGACTAACCAAATTTCACACACGATCATATCATATCAATGAAATGTTACATACAGCATAGCATATCAATAATGAAACTAACCAGTAATAGTAACTTTTAGAGATTTACATCATTCAAAAGTTCATCATTACTTGATGAAATATTAATAGCAGTTGATAGTTCCTCAAGATTTTTAGTATCTAGAAACGATTCGTCCTTCATCGAAATACCACGAATGGTACTATTATTTTCATTGTTACTATCGATTTGTGATTTAAATGCCATATTTCGCTTTTCAAAATTTACTCTTAATTCATTTTCATTCATGCAGCTGCCATCATTATTAACTGTGACGGTCGCTGAATATTTCACATCTGATGAAGCTGTAAATAAAAAAAAAGAAAAAAAAACAAAAACGAATCTGAATGATGTTAAAATATTGTAGAAACAAGAACAGATTCAACCAATGATAATTTATTATCTACCGCGCTATTGTTGTGATATGATATCACAGATAATGCTTATTTATCACTGCCTTCCTACTATCAGATGTTGAAGCTTATAATCACTTGAAATATATTCAATTTCGACTGATAACAATGCTTGCAAATTGATCTAATGTAAATCATAAAAATCTATATCATAAATTAATCTGTACAGAATCTCTATCAATAAAACTAAGCATTTCGATTCTAACATCCACTGGGAGATAATTTCAAAATACTGTAATCTATTGAAACCTTTAAAAGAATCACTGGAATTCTTCTTCATGCTAACATCGGTGGTGAATTCAGTTCTCATTCGAACCAAATTATACTGCCCTTTTCTTAATGCTTTCGATTGTTTCATTGAATATGAATGGTGCAACTATAATTTATTATTATTCCTTCAAAAAATGATGCATCTTTCCCGCAAAAAATTAAAAAAATTCTTTTTTCCAAAACAAGAGAAAAAAGTTTGACCTGCCGATTAAGAAGACCGTATAAGATAAAATTTGATGCAGAATTAATATACGGTAATGCGTGTACACCGTACATGAAATAAATGAATGATGAATTGGGCATTTGTAATTCTGGTGGTGGGAAGATTTCGAGATAAAGTAAATATAGTACTGATATCCAATATGGTGTCCTGAAATTAATCCTCATCGTAAACAAGGACAGAAAAGAGGTAATTTTAAATTTTCCTCAAGCCATACTGATTAGTAAGGACGATAAATAACTTTTTTGATTATTGAACGCATACGATTTGTTTTGTTTGACAGATATGAATGAAACAATTAATTAAACAAAGAAATGAATTTATGAAAATAAGGCAAACATTTTTCGAAAATGGACATTTTATCATAATTTATATCATTTGATACAGGACATAGAAGAAGGCATCTGATAAGTCGAGATTAATCAGCGTAGATATATTATGAAACAAAACGTACATAACATGAAATAACGTGCTCTACAGTTGTAATGCAACTTCGATGGGAAGACTTTTATTAATCTGACTAATTTTTCATTTCTTGCTAAAATTCTTTAGAAGCAGCTTAAGGATTGCAATTAACCTGTTGCTACTAATTAGCCTTAATTAGCATTCCTTAAGAAGTAATTATGAGAGAGAGTCCAGCACTTCTCAAATTCTCTCATTATTATTTCCCGAGGGATTTCCAAAAAAAAAAAAAGTTGGTTCTACTCGTGTTTATCACTAAATTAGTCGGAAAAATGCACAGACCAGCAGATGAAATGAAATAAGCATAGAAGGAGTGTATAAGTTGCAATTCTTGTCACCGGAATCTTATCATCAATCGAACTTTTACGGAAAAGATAAGATTTTGTCGCTCTTCGAACCATTCGACTTTTCTCGAACAATTTTAAAAGCATTCGAAAGTAAAAAAGTACCATCATCAATAATGGGATTAGATAAGCCTATAAAAAAGATCGTAAATTCTTCTCAAGAAAGAAAAATATTCTATTCCGCAAGGTAACTGATAATTAGCTGAAGAAAACGAAAAATATTTAATTAACTTATTCTTCGCAAAATAATAGCAAACGTTTGCCAGTGTAATAGCTAAACTGACTTACCTCATCTCTTCACTAATCAATAAAAAGTATAGAAAAAAATTTACGAAAAAAAAGCAGGTTAAACTGAACAATATAAATAAATTATTGTCCAAATTATCTGCACATTTGAATAAATGAAGCCTTGTCAGCTCATTTTTTTCTTTGTTGTATCTCTCGTGCAAAATTATTTCCTGTAATTTCAGTTTAATATTTAGTATGTTCGAAATTATCAAATAAAGAACAAATGCCGGTACGGTAATAGCAAACATTAATGCCAAGTATTATCCCTATCTATGTAATTCTCATCCATTAAATACATCCTGTTCAATTTATTCGTTACTTTTCTACAACATTCATTTCTGCTATTCAATTTCATTCCTTTTTCTTTACTTTCATTTCAGTTCACTATTTTCCCTTTCCTTCTTCTGATCCACAACTCCACATCTATCCAATTATGTTATACAATCACTGCAACCCTACCTCAATACATATCATCATACCATCCGTCTCGTAGCAAAATTATTTGCGCTGCATACTGTAACAGTAAGCACTCTACAGTAGCATCTGTTGCAGGTGCCATAACTCTAGTCTTACTGTACTGTCGAAAAAATCTCATTATGCAAACCAAGAAAGCATTTTATTTTCATTTCTTGCAGTCGGAAGTGATGATATTTTCCTAATTAGAAGTAGGAAATCACTAACTTTTGCTTGGGCGAAAATTACGATAGGACATAGCATAATGCATGTGATGCAAAACATTAGTGCTAGTAAGAAGTAAGCTGTCCTTGTTGTTCGTAATCCAACCTGAAGTTGCAAGTTGCAATATTATTCCCAAAGCAAACAATCAATTCTTCGATGAAACATTAAAAATATAACACTAATTCATATAAAAAAAAAGGATTAGTTGGACTGATTGGTTGCACAAATTCTTTTCCGTTCCTTTTATCGCCTCTTCGTTTTAGTTTCTACTCCATTCTTCTTCTGTCTCGATAAGTTTATCTGGATCCTTTTCAATCTTTTCCATAAATTCTTACAAGCTTCTTTTTCCCAAAACATTTCCGATAATTTCCTTTTCAGTTTTTCAGTATGGCGTTATTAAATCTCAACAGTAATTATGAGTTGCATTTCGCTTGATTGCCACATGTTTCTTTAAAAAATTTTGATTGAAAACAAAATTTCTACATTTAACATTTCAAATTATGAACTGGAAAAAGAAATTTGAAAAATTAATTTACTTTCAGTGGGTGGCAAACTCCGCAGTATCGATCGATGCTAAAACACATCAAAATGAAAGTACTAAAAATTTTTCCGCTATGTTCAAATAACCGAAATAATTTGCAAATGGCTGTTCCGAAAATCCAAAATCCTAATATCTGAAACGAATAACTGCAATATTTTAATTGGATTTTGGTTTACAAAAATTAACTGATAAAAAGTGATAAAATCTGATTACTTGGTCAGTGATTGTCATCGGTAATGGCAACATACTTATAAAGTCAACAATACTTAATATAGATATATAAGTTAAAGTTGTATTACGCCGTGTCCTATAAATAAGCAATTACGAATAAATACTTATTTAAATTAAACAATAAATTAGTAGGAATGTTGCGATTAAATGAAAAATCGAAGAATTAAACTAAAATAAAATTTTGCAGAAAATAGTCTACTACCGACAAATTATTTTCGCATAATATCCTAGAATAGATATTATAGGTTATCGATTTTCCCCTTGAATCATATTTAGTCATTATAAAAAAAAAAAACCTTGGATCAATTGATCGAACATGATATACAACAGCTAAGGTAGCAGCATTACCACAGGTGCCAAGCATAAACAAAAATGCGTAGAGCGTTGCAATAGCCATCAAACCACCGTTATTATGGTTTGAAAATGGCAAAATATAATTTATTTTCATCTATAATTTTCTTTTTTCACTCTTAAGTGAAAAAATTAGAAGTTCAAAATTTTATAATAAAGTACTAAAAGTTAAAAAATACAAATTAACACTATTAGGAATTTTTGAGTTTAGCAAAAACATCTAAAGGTGTAAAAATTTCGTCTGCGCTATTATTCTTTTTGCAAATTTTACTTTTCCTTTTTCCTTAAAATTCAAATTCCTAATCTATTCTAAATTTTTTTTTCTTTTCTTTTGCTTAATCTTACTTAGTATGTGGGTCAACGAACTTTTTTGTAATCGATTTCGTCAATCGTATAGTTCTCCATGAGAAATTCGAAATATTGTCGCAAAAGCTCAATGAAAAGTCGAAGATCCAATTGTAATTACATTCTTGTTTCTGAAATTTAAAAGCATAGAGCAAAGGACTGAAGAGTTGGGATTTAAATTTTTGCAAAATATTAGATGAATGCTTAGTTCTCTATCATTATTAGTACCAACTGTCATTAAGGTTGGCTAGTTCCACTCATTGCAATACTGAACACTTCATTGTGACGTTGTCAAGTTATTTGATCAGATCAACACTTCTGTAAATCTTTACATCATTTATGTCAGAACGGAAGACGAAATGGTTGGAGAAATGATATGATGATGTTGAATAAACGTGTATCTTAGACATATGTACGTCAGAAACTCACGTGGAGATTCACAAAAATGCTCCAACGTTGCAGCACAAAATGGTTGAAATATTCCAGCAAAAGCAATAGAAATTTCGTTAAAATTTCCATTTTGAACATAATTAAAACGAAAAATGAAAAAGTAAAAAGAGTAAGGGATAAAAAAAAAGTATATTTCGATCTCAACATCCGTACAGTGTTGTCATTCATCTTCATTACATCGATAAAAATGCCAGCAGAATCGTTTTTTCCTTTTAAATTTATTTATTTCTCATGATGTAATTGCAAATTGCAAGGACAACAAATTTCATTTTATTTCTCTTTAAGCAATAATAATGTGTGAAATGAATTAACTGAATTTCCTCGTCAGAACAACTGTTCTTCGATTTGTTTCTTTTGTCCAAACTAGTACGAGCATTTTCTTGGAAGGAAAAACAGATTTTCTATTTCATTGGGAAAACTTTTCAACAAATGGAAGGAAAAAAAAAGAAATATTTAAATAGGCGTGTGAAATGGAATACATTTTTATTCTGTTGTTCTCTAAAGAATTCTCAGTGCTATCAAATAACGAATTTTTTTTTTCTTTTTTTTTTTCCGTTAAACAGCAGTAATTGGAAACTACGAAACGAAAGTGACTCTGTGAAAAAAGTAAATGGCGATGAGGCAATCCGTTAAAAATAGGAAAAAGCTTATTAATAAATCGGAACAATATCGATTTCTTCTTAATTAATATAAATTAGAACTTTTACATATTTAATAAAATTTTCTGGAAGAAAATCCAGAAATTTTAATGAATCTTACAAGAGACTAATTTTGCTTCAAGAAAAAAGCAACCAAAAAAAGCAAAATAGCTGTTGACAAACATTCTAATAATAGTTAAGCTTTGTCGTAAAATTAACTAGCAAACTTTGCCTTGACAGTGGCGTGGAATACTAAATCAAGTACTGGGTTATAGCAGCAAAATATTACGTATTACGTGTAATTTAGCAGTTGAAATTTGCAGTGATAAAGCGAATATTCAGAATGATAAGTGGACGGAAAAGTTTTGTTAGTCTTAAAATTAAGATACTCGGGAAACACGTTAATTTTCTTGTGCCGAGCAAACGAAAATTCCCCCAAATATTATCAATGATCATTGATGCTTGTTAAATATGAGTCTTTTTGAAGTATTTTTTTTATCACTATTTTGACGAATCATGGATGATTACGAGAATAAACAATCTGAACATTGCAAAAAAATAACACTTCGTAATTAGTAAAATCAGTACTATTAATTAAGGATAAAATCCGTCAGTTTATCAAAAAATGGAAAGTGAAAAAAGGCAAAATAAAATGAACGAAATGAAACTTTTACACATTCGTATTTGCATTAATTGAGGTACAATTAGTATAACAGAACTTCTATGAATTTGAAAAAAGCGAACCAATGTTTGTGCATAAAACTCACTTGTTTTTTTTTTTTTTTTTTGCGTAAATTAATTGAATTTACCAGGACTAATTACATCATACGATTGTTTCCTCCATAAAATTTCGATCCAGGCGTAGCACTTTTTCCACATACGGAAATTTGGCAATTAGGAAAATGTGAAAACAAAGTAAAAGCGAAAATTCAAATAGTCAGCATCAATAATTGGTGTCAGAACTGCAAACGATATTTGGGGACAACAATTATTTTCAATGGAATTTTCTTACACAATATATTTACTTTTATTTTTTCGAATTATAAAATCATTGAGCTTTTGTTTTGTTTTGTTTTTTGTTTTTTTTTTTTTAATTTTGTATCACATACCTAAAGCTTTAATACATTAAGAAATGATAATGTTAGTATCATCCAGGTTTTGAACTAAAGAATGAAATGAATTTCTTATTAAATGATTATTAAAAGAATGAAAATGAAAATTTGCCACAAAAATTTTTCACCAAACATCAAAATATAACGCTACACTAAAACAAATCATTAGTACAATAAAGGAAAGAAAAAATTTTCAATAGGTTTTTTTTTTTTTTTCACATCAGTGAATTTCAATGTTATATTGAAATGTTTGAAATTTTCTTGCATCAGTTAAAATGAGGACTAGATGAGACATATTAAAATATCTGATGAAAGAAATTTCGACATTTACTTTTATTTGTGGCATTTTGCAAACGAAGTGTGTTGGGCATGGTTATTTTACTAAAATTGATATTTTTAACAAAGAATAAAAAAAAGAAGGAAAATTAATGTAGTAAGAAATAAGTCATTCTCGAGAAATTTATTATAGCGTGATTGGACTAGTCTTTGCCAGATTTCAGGAAGTAAATTAATCAAGGCAGATCAACCTGAACCACTCTACAATTAGAGTTTGAATAGAACAAACTAATATGCTTTCTTTTTTACGTTTCATAGTGTAATCAATTTAAAAAATTCTTACAAAATCTTTAGAAAAGCCCGAGAAATAAGTGATCAGCTACTTTGGATTTAATTGCTTCCGCTTTCTTTTGTAGTTTTTGTCAATTTACAGATTGCAAAATTCTATTAGTCATTCTATGAGATTTCAGGAATCTTAGAGAAATTATTGGTCACTTAAATCGTCAAATTAAATAGAAGCTTAGAGTCTTAAAAATATTCATAACGATCAATGGATAGTAGTCATTAATATATTATAAGGATTCAGGATTGTTATAGCTAGATTAATTATACTATTATAATTGAAATGATAAATAAATGGTTAAAATTATCGAACAAATTAGTGAGCAGTTGTCATCATTGTAATCAGTAGGCGGTTATCATTATCATAATTGATATAACTAATAGACAGAGACCATTATCATAATAACATGTAAAATTTTAATGATGCTTCGGAAGCATATCAAAATGACACAATCAATTTAGGAAAAGGGAATAAAAAAAAGAAAAATATGATGTTGACATGAAGCATTTGCTTTTTCTAAAAACAAATTAAAAGTGAAATGAAATTCACTGAAATGGTCCGCAAAATTTGCTATTTTTATTTTTATTATTATTTTGAATTAAACTTTTCCAATATTACTTTGCTGCAATAGCAACATATTTTTCATTCACTCTCATGAGAAACAAAGTGAGAATAAATTGTTATTTTTAAGGAGAGGGAAGATAAGATAAAAATGTAAAAAGTGCAGAATTTCTAATTTTACTAGCTGATTAAAAGTATAAAGAAGTGAAAACTGATTTTTATTCGTCTTTTGAACAAGAAAAAATTGCAATTGATTGAGAATAGAAAGTTTGCATTTTCTAAAAAAAAAAAAAACGGAAAAATACCCAGTACTTATGATTAGAAGTATTCGGGAAGTTTTGGAGAAGGAAATTTACTGGATTGGAAGGCCTCGAATGTGTCAACTAGATAGGAAATTCATTTCATAGGCTAATCGTTGCTATTTACTTGAGTTACTCTAGTTTATACATTTAGATTGTGTGCTAGATGATTACAACAACAACAAAAATGAATCGTTTTTAACGATAAAATCATATTAGAGAAACCATTAACTTTTTGCAAATTAATAGTAATCAAGAAAAGTGAAGCAAATTGAGATCAACAATAGTAATAATAATGATAACAATTCTTATAAATAACAACACAAATAATGATAGCAATTACTATAAATGATAATAACAAAATAATACGAGTGATATTCTAAGATTCGACTATGAAATGGAAAAAGTGAAAAGAAAAGCCATCAACATCTCCTTTTAAAATTATCCAAGCTTTTTGTTTCTTCTTGGAAGTGAATGAAAGAAAAAATTGAGTAAAAATATGTTTTGAACATTTTTGAATTTCTTAAAAAATAATTAATGAAATTACTTGCATTAAATTTACTATTGAAATTGAAAACCTATTCGAAATTAACGTCAGATTGTTTTCTAAATAAAATAAATTTATTAATTACCAACGAATGAAATGAATTTTATAGAGAAAAATTTCAATTTATTGGAAAGTAATCTTACGACAATATTTTTCTTTTTCTTTTTTCTATTTTTTTTCTTTTTTTTTAGAATTATTTTGTAAAGGAACAAAATGAAAGGTTATAATAAACGCAAAATTCTATCAAAAGTGTGAAACAATGCCTCCTTTCATATTACAGTAGCTTCTTCCACATTTGAAATACTTTTTAATTTCTATTAATTAATAATAGCACAAATGATGATGACAAAGAAAGTTTTGGAAAAAAGCGAAGATGAGAAAGAGAAAAAGTGTGAAGGGAAGTGTAAGAAGAGAAAGGGAGGAAACAACTTCTGTGATGTATACTTCCATCATATGCAATTTTAATTTAAAATTAATCAATGAAACTCTCAAAAATTTATTGAATAAATTATTCTTCTTTTGCTCCATTTACTCAAATTTTAATATTTCTAGTTTTTTTTTCCCCCCGACTCTATTTTGCCTTCTAATATATTGTAATGCAAAATGTTCAAATTTAAAATTTCATTTAAAATAAGAGAGATGCACTTCGAAAAACTAAATAGTGCTATAATGATGGAAAATTTTCCATCATTGATAAACTGATAAGAATAATATGATATGTTGATAAGATTTAATAAAATGATTTGATTTGAATAAGTTGAAATTTCCATAACGTTGAATCATTCAGTAATTAACCCTTAAAAAATTTGTCTCTTTCATCGCTGTTAGAAAATTTCTCATTATGACACTTTAAATAGCAGAATAAATTAAGATAAATTAGATAAGAAATTTTGAAAATATTTATTGAAAGCAGACAGAGAAACTTCCGCTTCTATTAGATATAAATTTTTCATATAAGGGAAATGGGAAAATTTGCAAAAAAAAATTAAATCAATGCAAAGAAATTTTAAAAAAGTAGCAGTTTTTTTTTTTTGTTGTTCATGCATAATATAATAAAATGATGCGAATGATGACAGGAAATTGAAATGAATAGATTTTAAGGAAAGAAGAAATTGAGAAAGAAATTAGATGTTACTTAAATGAAACTAACAGCTTTTTGATAGCAACCAATAATTAACTTCATTCAGACAAGTCGTTCAAATTAAAATTCGAATAATTTTTCTTTTTCTTTTTCCGTAATTTAAGTCATTTCTAAGAAGCTCCGTAGAAAAAGTAAGCTATTTTAATAAAAAACAAAAATACAAATAAAGCAAAAATTATTTCTTTTCAAGTTTTAATTATAATATTAAAAGTTCTTTTTTTTTTTACATTATTAAGTCCTTAAACAGTGGTAGAAAATAAGCTAAATTTTTGCTAGAACAATTTTTATACTAAAACTTGTGAATAAAAAAAATTAAAATTCACTCATTTTACTGCGTTATCATTCATTTATTGGTGTTTTAAAACAGAAGACTGTTAATTTATTAATGAAATTAATGAGGCAGTAAAAATTACGAACTAAATTAAGTCTGTAGTTTAAATTTTTTAAGGAAAATGATCGTAATGGAAAAAATTTCAGGATCTATTTGCTTCTTAAATATGATAAATTCATCTTATAGCCACAGGAGTTCAATGTCAAGATTACAGCAAGTAATTAATTGATTTACTTTTGCTTAATTGATTTATGAACTTTCTGATAGCTTTTTACTTTTTTCTTGATAATTATGCTACTAAAAAGTAATTTATTTAAAAAAATACTTGAATTTTTATTCTATTACACTGATCACTTTTATGAAATTTTCCACCGGCAAAGGCGTCGTAAAAAAATTTCCGTTTTCCGCTATTTAAATATGCCGAAAAAAATTGAAAACGTATAATTTTTTTTAAATTTTTTAATTAAATAGCATTGAGACAAATATTTCGTTAAAAAAAAGATGGAAAAAAAAAGCTTTATTTTTTCATTTACGTTTTCTTTTTTTCTTTTTAAATTAAAAAAGCACAGTAGTTTGAGCAACATGAATTTTGTATACATATATTACTTAAAACGAAAACTAAGAAGAAGAATTTTGGTGAACAAACAAGACTGGGCTGAGTTTCTTTGGCTCTTTTCAAAAACAAAAATATTTATTAAACAAATATTACAGAGAAAAAAGAATTTTTTCTCTCAAACATTATTGAAGCTTAAATAAAAACTATTTCAACAAAACAAAGCTTCATGGGCTTTTTTTTTTGCTTATTTATAATTATCAAAAGGCTAGCCTTTCTAGAACATTAAAATTAAAAAATGATAGAAATTGAACGAATAATCTGAAAATGAATGAGAAAGTATTACATACTTTTGCGATATGTACACTGTTATTTTTGCTCGATGTATAAATGCATAAAAATTAAGTTTAAATTTAGTCTAATTTTTATTAAAGATGATGTTAGACTGTTTTATATGTAATTCTAAATTAATTTCACATTACATGACTAAGTTCAAGTTCAAGTTAGAAGAAACTGATTGGAGCTATCACAATTCCTATTTAGAACTGAACAGATCATATTAAGAAAATTGATAATAAGCGGACTCTCATTGCGGAGCTAACCAAATCTCATTATGAGAAGTGATAAGATTTTATCGTGTGCTATCTGATGAGACATTGATAAAGTGATAGAAGAGCAAAAAAAATAGTTGAAAAAAGATTTTTCACTGTAATTTGAGAAAATTTTCTACTTTAATAATATTTCACATTACAGGAGCTGATAAAAAAGTTTGGAAAACTATGTTCAGCTAATTTTGGTTTCTTTTAAAAACCAAAGAATATTTTTATCTAGTTTAAAATTTTCAAAATCTAATTAAAGAGATAAATTTAGTGCTAATTTAATAAATAATATTTGCAAATGCACTATTAAGAAACAATATTATTTCACTTTCCAACTTTTTTACTAAATCAAAAAACTGTCCAATTAAGATTTAAATAGTGACAAGAACTGCTTGCTTTTTCCAACATTTTTGTATTTTATTAGTTCTCATTTAAATTCATTTTATCATAATGCTTATTCATCGTTTAAGTAAGGCATCTGCTGATCTCATAAATTAATTATAGTTTATAATTAACAAATTTCAAGAAGGACAAAGTTTTCTTTAATTGCAAATTTTAAATGATAAAATAAAAGAACAATACAGCTTGTTTAAAGCGTTATCGGAAATAAAACCAGTGTGGGAAGAAATTGCAATTGATTTCTTTTACGGACACAAACTTTCATATTTTATTTTAAATGAACCATTTAAAAATTCATTGCTACAAATTCCATTATTTAATAAATGTGGATTGGAAAAAGGAGGAAATTAAATACATTGTATGCATTTGATATGAGGAACGAGAAAAGGCAGAAAAGATATTTGTCAGAACAGGAGAGAAATCGTCATTATTTAGTGGGAAAAAATATGTTAAAATAAGATAATTACTAATCTAATTTATTTGCTTATTTAATGCTATTCACTTCGACGAATTAGTTAATTAATATCATCTTCTTGAGACAATATTTAAATAATAAAGTTGACACAATGTTACTCGCTCAAGGGATTGTTTAATAATGTCAGCAACATAAAAAAAGAATTCATTCCAGTTGTCTTGAAATTAGTGATAGCGAACATTCGCTACCGTGAATAAATGTTACAAGATTTTTCGTTTTTCCGTTTTTTTTTTCCTTAAAATGGTTAAAATTCATAAGGAATTAAGGTGAACCGCTGGTATGAACTAAAATGCTAAAATAAAATGGTATGAATGCCATGAACGAATTAAAATGCCATTGCTTTAGTTCAGTGATTAATTTTTCTCCAGCTAAAGCAGATGGATTTGTTAATTATTAAAAAAAAGAATTATTGATGAGGTAGTGTAAATTAAAGGCTATTAATAAGCTTAGAAAGTGAAATACAAAAATATTTTATCGCATAATTAAGGAAGAAATCGTTTTAAAAATTCAATGCATTTATGGTTGGCATAATTTTATCTTCTAATTAACGTAACTTAGATAATTTTCCCATGCATTTGTAAATTAGCAAGCATGAATACATTTTTGATGTTAGGAAATTTTTTCACAGCAGCATTGTTCAAATTCTCTGATTCAGTTACAACTAGCTAACAAAAAGGTAATTTAGTTCAAGTGTATAGCAAAAGTATAAATTTTCTCTCGAGTTATTAATTTTATCAGTTCAAAAACTTTAAGGGAAAAATTTGAGAAAAAAAAATGAAAATAAACTGAAGAAAAATTTCACAAAATTTCGAATATTCAAGGCAAAACTTTTTTAATTAATCCATTTTAATCTTCAGTAATTACACTTCTCACTGTAATTTTTCTTAAGATTTTAAATTCTAATAATTATGAAAATTTTCCTACTGATAGTGAATTTGAATATGTCTTCTCATTTATTATTCGTTAACAATCTTTGTCCTTTTTTTTCGCTTCTTTTTCTTCTTTCTTTTTACTTATTCGAGATATTACGTTGGATATTACTATTATTATTATATTATTCGCGATACTACTGAAAAATTTGGCTTCAAGTAAACAAAAAAAAAGAGGATGCTAAGGTAAATCAGTAACTTTTCAAAGTGTATATTCTTTGATATCATAATAATACAATCACTGATATCATAATAAGAGACAGATTTGACAGAATTCATGAATTATGAAATCTGCTGATGGGGAATAGTGCCTGATAGATAGATAGTTCGGAGAATTGCTTAACCATTTCAAACTTATCAGCATTTTTTGCTGGTTGACATGTAAACAGCTGCTCGCCATTTCAAGTTTATCAGCAGTTGATTGATTAAATTAACTTATCAAAAGGAAGTGAAAAAATTCAGAGCAACAGCGGATATTACTGCAACGAAATGATGGAGACATATTGTATGTAGAAAGTAGCATCGCTAACGAGTGGGAGTTAATTAGTCAGTTATTCTTCAGTATTTCAAAATATTAGACTAACGACCTTCGCTTAAGCCATGTATGCATTTTTTTCTTTCTTAAAATATCGAGTAAAGTTCAAATTTAAATGGACAAAACTGCTACCTCAGATCGATATTAGCTAATATTATTCCAGTTAAGAGTATTTAAAAGTAGTCAAATTAAATAGTTTTCATTTCATACATGCTTATTTCAACGAAAACATTGTTATTTTGATGATTTGTACTATTAATTATAATAGAATCGTAGTTTCTTTCCATTTAATTAGGGCTTTTTTATTACAAAGAGCTAAAAACAGTAATTTATTTCGAATTTGACCTGAATCTTCTAGCAATTAGTTTGCTTCACTTGTTTGGACTATTTGGCTAAGTGAAATTATTCTGCCTGATTAATTCCAAAAGAATAAAAACAGCTATATGAATCAGAAGGTGGTTTTTTGAAACAAAAGGAAGTATAACAACTAATTTGTGCATACATTAAGTATTGACATCTCAATGCTAATCGCTTAAAATAATACCAAAGACAAAGTAATTGCAATTTAGAGTAATAGCATTTGTTATATATAAGACAATGTTATGCTGGCAGCCAACTTCTAACTGTTAGGCATAATTTAAATCAGTTAATTAACTGATAATTAGGTCAAGGCAGTAGCATATATCTGCATATGTTGATATCTTATCAGGTTACATATGACGTATTTGAACTAGAATAAAAACAATTAAAGATTAAAAGCCATCCGTCATGATAAATTATTATCAGTTACTTTTGTCCCTCTGTAACAGTATCAAATTTTTTAAACGATTATCAGAGAAGTTGCATGTAAATTTGAAAATAAAGAAGAAAATAATTCAACTGTTTCTTTTCATTTGCAGTCAAAAAATAGGCCATCTACATTATCAAAAACTGGCTACCAGTATTATGAAGAACTAATTATTAATACTGTGGAGAATATTTATTAAGAGTATCAGAGAGAGATTATCGCTATTATGACAAAGAAGAATAGATCTCAATGATTATCAAGATAAGCTACCTATACTTGCCATGTACAGATTAATAAGATCATTGAACAGAGCGAATTTCAAGTTTATCAGAAACTTCTTGCTGAAATTATAACGAACATGTGATTTGAATTAATAAGTATAGATATTACATATGATGCTAATTAGCATAATTACCCAGAATGATATCGGATACTGTCTCGTATTGTTTTCTTTTCATTTTGGGAAAATTTAACACTTCACAATATCAATACAAACAAATCAGTAAATAAGAAATGAAATAATGATATTACTTCGTGTATTACTCGCTAAAAGTGTTTTTATTTTCTGTTAAACTTTTCATTTACCACAATTAACTACTGTCATTGAGAAATGTTAGTCATTATGTATTTTTAAATTTTTAAATATAAACAGAGAGGAATTAATTAATAAGAAACATAGAAAATATTTCAGCAATTTGTTGACACTNTAAAAATGTTAGTCATTATGCATTTTTAAATTTTTAAATATAAACAAAGAGGAATTAATTAATAAGAAACATAGAAAATATTTCAGCAATTTGTTGACACTGATTTTATATTTTTTTTCATTTACTGTACCCAAAACGAAAGCAAAATGAAAAAAAAAAGTGCATAATGATATAAAATTTCATATTTTCATTTAATTCAGTTTCATAAGTTCAATTTTTTCTCCTCATTTCAAAAATTCTCTTTTTTAATAAATTTTATAAATTAGAATTGCAATTCAATTCATTAGTTATTAGTTAACTGATTAATTCAATTATTCATTCGATTAGTTGCTCTGGATGAACTAATGACAATGCAATACACGAAAATTTTAGCATCCATAATTGACAATTTCAAAAAAGTTCAAAAAAAGAAAAGATCACACGAAAAAGTATAGTTATCAAATATATCTAAAAAGAAAAAGCTTTTGCATAAATATTTATTTGTAGTTTTCTTTACTAATCCGTTCACTTCGCTTGTTTCATTGCTTCTAATATTTGTTTACATAAAATCTTAATCAGCAAGCTGATATGATTTATCAAAACGTTGTCATTTCGTTTCATTTAAAATCTACTCATCTATCTCTTCAAATTATCAAATATTACATGAAATTTAAGCAGGTAAGCAGCAGCAAAAGAAAATAAAGAAGAAAAAGCAAATTATTTCGCGATTGTTTTTAAGCAAAAATTTCAGCGGAAGCTTATTTGTAGGTTGCCTAGAACAATCTCAATCCTGAAATATGAAATTAGATTTCAAAGCCAATCAAAGTGAGTAAGGTGCTTCAATTAGTGAACCCATAAATTACTGCTACATTTAATCAGCAATGTGACTTAAAAAAAAAACTTCAGTTTTTTTTCACTTTGATAAAAAACCACTTTCATTTAGTCTGTCTGCCGCTAATATGAATTGATGACAGTATCATATTTGACATGCGTAACTTTTCATCGTTATTTTTATTTATTTATTTATTTTTTTCTCTTTATCCCCTTTGTATGTTTCGACCAAAATTTCGAGATTTCAACAGAAGCTTCATTTTTCTTCAAGTAATTAGAAGCATTATTTCTAGTTTAACAAATTCATTAATTTATATATACCATTTATATCATTTTGTCTGCTTATCCTACATTTTTTCTCTTTTTTTTTTTAAATTCATTTTGAAAAAAAAAAAACTTACTGGTAAAGAATTACTCAAACACATATACTGACAAGTTTCAAAAATAGCTAGAAATATTTCTTTTCTCTTTCAAGGAGTTGAGTAACAAGGTGGGAGAATAAATTTACTTCCAAAATACTCCAATCTACACAGTGCTGCTTTGCTTCTTTCATTTAGAGTTACTAACTAATTTAGTCCATTTTATTGCTATTCATATCAGTAAAATGATAAAAACTTAACAGCTTATTTTAGTTGTGTTGCAAAAAAAAAAATAGGCGTTAATCCATTAAAAAAAAAAAACATTTAATCTAAAATAGAAAAAGTTGAGTGAATTAAAATAAGAAAAAAAAAAAAATAAGACGCAAAAAAGGACAGAGTGATATTCTCATCGATAATTTTGTAATTTTTGTGCTAATAATGATGATGACAATTTTTTTTTTCTTATTTTTAATATTCCTTTTTTTCCTGATTTCTTAAAATTCAAAGGAAGAAATTAATTTCTTTAAAGTCTCGATAATTAGATGCTAGATAATTTTGTTCAAGTAGATATATTAGAATATTTGCTAGTTTTTTGCTAGATACGATCAAAATCTTGTATTTTTACTGTTCTGATTTCATTAGCAAAAAAAAAAAAAAAAAAAAAAAAAGAAGGAAAAAAGAACGTTTAAAATTGTACAATCGTAAAATTTTATTAATAAAATTGTGTGAAACATTTAATATATTTTATCAATTTTGATATTTCATCGAATTTTTTTTTATCAATTTTTAGATTGTACTTTATGCCAATTAAATGTTCGTTATTACTGACATCTTTAAAAAAAAACAACAACAACAAAAAAAAAAAAAAAAAAAATGGAAAAGCGCACTGATAAAATGATTAATAGATTCAGCAGAAGAAACATGGCAAAAAAAAAGAGTTATCACTGATAATCTGCGTACATATGAAATTCTACATCGACCTTGCATTTTGCGAGAATCAGTGACTAGATAATAAAGCTAAATTAGTGTTAATCTTTAGAGTATAGTCTGATATAATTGGATTGATTGTGTAGGTGGCAAATGTATAAGCTATTATAAGCCTAGCTAAAATATGCTTCACCTGATTTAGATGAACTTTTTCTGGCAAAAATAAAAAATTCAATATAACACAAAAAACAGAACAAAGAAAAAATAGCAGTAATAGTTAAATTGCCCTTGAAATTATTGAGCATTGAAATATTCTATATCTGTATCATATTCTATAATTTCTAATTTTAACTGATTTTCCTAATAAACTAGTTTCTTGAATCTAATAATGAAATTCCGGGAATAAAAAAAAAAAAAAGATATTTTTGAAATAAATCAATGAATCTAAACGATCATAAATTGCTTCTGAGATAGAAAATTGATTCAGAGGAGCAATAAACCTTTCCTGGAGAGCAGGTAATTCAATTCCAATGATAATGAAATATTGTGAATTTGTTGGACCAATTCCCATCTCTTTTCCAACAAATATCTCTGTTTAAATCATTTAGAATTTTTGGGATTTTTTTTTTTTTGATAATGTACTGCAAAATAATATATTCTTTTTATTCAATCTAACATTTTTGAAGTTTTAAACTATGTTTTAATATACTTGTTTCACTTCAGAAAAATGCAATTTATATTAAGATGATTTAGATGCTCTATTATTAAAGTGTTTAAAATATTTTGGAAATAACAGCATACTGATGCTTTAAAGCAAAATCATTTCCCTTGTCTTGTTCATCCTGAAAATAATTAGTCTTTAATTTAGTTGCCTTGCTATTAAAATTGTCGAATTTAACAATTTTTAACGTAGAGCTCTTGGAAAACTATTAAAATCTGCATCAGATAATTAAAATTAGACAAATTCCAAAATTATTGCAGATTAAGCGAAAATTTAAACCTCTGTCGCTAGTTCAATGAAGTTTTGATGCTACGAAATTAAAAGCTTGGAAGAACAAGAACGACAAATACCATTTTTCTAAAATAAAAATTCATTGCAGCAACTTGAAAAATATCTATCATTATTCGCAATCAGTTGATAGATTTTTGAAGCCAGTAAAAAGAGATAGTCTTACAAAGTTTCAATACAGTATTAATTAAAGAGCGCACTTGATTAAGTCCTGTTAATTGATCATATTATTACTTAATATCGGATAAAAGAAAGACTTTACACAGTGAAAATAGATAAAACAAATATTTTCTTAAAAGTCTGTTGCGCAATACGTAAAAGTGGTGGGCAAAGTCAAAATCGACGCCAAAAACGAAGAAAAGTAATTAATAAGTTGAGGACAGAAATTAACTTTTGAATTTGAAGAATTCTTCTGGAATAAAGTGAAATAAAATGCCTAACGATACGATTGACCACGCAAGGAATCTGTCGGACACGTAGGACACGTAGTGCTTTAATTTTTACCAAAATGTTGCCGATAATCTGTAAAAATTTTTTTGATCATAAATTATCATTGCTTTTTACAAAACTTATGTAATCATTCATTCATTTCCGGAAAAGCAATCATTTTAGTATTTTATTTTTTTTAATTAACATTAGTTGTCAATTTATTTAACATTTTTGAATTACTTACGTCGGAAATTTTGAAAAAACAAAGTGATGAAGTGTTTTTGCTGACTCTAATTTTATTCTTTTCTTTTTTCTTTTTTAATTTGTAATTGCCGAATATATATTATAAAGATTTAAGGGTCACAATATTAAAGGTGCCATAAAATTCGTTCAAGCGAATGACAATTTGATTGGTTTGAATTTTAACTTATCGTTTGATTGCTTATTGAGTTCCTATTTCTAGGAACTCATTTCTGCGAAAGAAATGCACCATTACTAAGTGGTAAAAAATTAATTATTTTTAGCCGAAAAGTTTCGCATTATCTACGATTTTCAGAGCGAATAATTTTTACAAAATTTTTAAACATTTAAAAAAAATAGCGCTGTATCAGTATCCAGAGTCACAATGATGTCCAAGTCTTTGCACTTTAATGATAAGTGTGACAATCAGACTTCTAGAAAATATATATAATGTGGTACTATAATTCAAAACTGCATTTTGTCAAAGTTAGAACATCTTTTCTTACCAAATGCCAATTAGTATGCGATACCTTACAACGCTTCATTTTTGGCTATGAAGAAAAAAATTCAAGAAAATAAAATATTTTTTTTTTTTAGATTCAAAAAGTCTCCTAAAAATTAGTGCAAATTTAATAGCAACATGGAAATGATCAATTTGTGAGTCTCTGTGAATTCCTAAACGTATCATTTCCAAGTGTCAGGGTTGTCTGCTTTCGATTCCTTCTCTCTCTCTAAGTACCACAGCTGTCCACTTATCTCTTCATAAGGAACATTTCAGGCTTCTTTTATTTTCTCCTATTTTGCTAAAGTTTTCGTGATCAGTCGTGATTACCCGCTGAATTTAAGCACATAACTAAGCGGAGGAAAAGAAACTAACGAGGATTTCCCTAGTAACGGCGAGGAAAGTCCAAGCTGAATCCAATAGACATATTGTACTAGATGGAAATGTAGCGTATAGGCGTAACTATCCATATGCATTCCTACACCCAAAGTCCCCTTGAACGGGGCCACAGTCCATAGAAGGTGCTAGGCTTGTACGGGTGAGGAAAGTTATGGTAGGTTGCACTCTGGAGAAGGAGTGATTAAAATTTTATTTGAACAGTTTGATATATTAATAAATGAAATCTTACATACAGTAGCCACATCTTTCACTTCATTAATTTAACATTTTGTATCGTAAAATTCTCGCATAACATCAGAGAAATTCCAATTTTTTAATATAATGCTATTATATCTATGTTTCTAAGTAAGTCAATTCATCACGGTGAAAAAATAAATAAAAAAAAATTGTAATTTTTCAACATACAAAAAGTTTGAAATGGTTTACGGTCAATTTTACTAATTTATATTTAAAAATGAAACATCAATGAGCACCTAAACAAATTTCAACTATGAAAAAAGTTTGAAATATATTTAATTCCATGATTAACTATTAATTTGCTTGCAGAGACAAAAGTATTGTGCAAAAGATGTTGATAAATTTGGTAATTTAAAATTTTCTCTTCATTATTCATTGTTATTTTTATATCATTGGTGCAATAATTTTTTTTTTCCAGGAGCTAAAATATGTTTAATTAACAGTGGAAGAAAGAGCAGTAGAACAATATGTATTATTAAATAAGTAAATTAATGAGTGTACTGCAAGCTTCTGACGTTTTAAACGTCTGGAACGAAGGTGCATTGCGTGTTTCACATAGACATGTTGAACGTAAGCGACCAAAATGAATAGAACGACAAGTCCGAGAATAATAAATGATATATACTGAGATATTGATGTTTTCCTGTAATATTTGTAATTTCATTTTGTTCTTAAAAAGGCAACTAAGCGATCTTTGAAAAAAAAAATCCTTCCTCTGAATTAATTTAAGCAAACAATTTCCTTTCATTCTAATCTAATAATTCATGCTTCGAAAATTTTGCGATTTTTATAGAATGAAATCATTTTTAGGATTTTTTTTTAGCTAAGATGATTGGGTATTCTTGAAAATTCAAATTATTCAATTTTTCTTTTTCATCTTGTATTCACTCTTAAGTGATTTGGCACATTTCTGAATGAGTCAGAAGTGAAAATCACTTTTGGAAACATCAGAAATTCAAAAGCAACTAATTGTTTGATCTTACTTTCATCAACATCGAACAAACTAAACAAAAATAAGAAAATGAAACAGAAACTTCAGATATAGCAATTTCACCTATATTATTTATAAATTTTAAATTTGTAGAAATTAAATCGAAATTAAACACTCCTTCTTATTTATTCCAAACTTCAAATTAAATTTCAATGGAATTTCAAAATTTTTTTAATTTTTTCTTATCAGTTAAACATATTTAAATTATTTTCGGCGATATGGACCTTCAAGCATTTTTTTAGTTTTTTTTTCTTATCAATTTCTCAATTTTTTTTTTATATCTCATTAAAATGCAAATTGTTTTATTTCAACTCCTAATCAAAAATTTTTTTTTTTTAATTTTATAATCGATGAATAATTTTTTTAATATCTAGTAAACTTTTTAAAATCATCTAGTCATCTTGCTTGCAGAAACTTGCAGACATTATTGCTATTAAAATTAATCAAGTTATTCATGACGTATTTAAAAACTAATTGCTCCACCAGAATTAAAAAAATTAAAATTAATTCGACAATTATTCAAAAAAAAAAGACCTTCGAATGAAAGTGGCCGTATTGTTGATAGTAAATTGCTCCACCATTTTGGTGTCGTCCGTATAATTAGCAACTTTTGATGAATTGTTTGTGCGAAACATATTAGCGAACACTTCCTTTTTATTTTATTTTATTTTTTCTGCAAATTATACTTCAATTCAATCCAATTAAATTCATTTTCAGCAATTCGATTAATCAAACTCTTTGAAAGAAGGAAAAAAAACCGCCGAAAAGTCTTACAAAATTAGCCAATCACTGCAATAACATTGCTGACCCAGTATTTCTTTAAAATTATTAGAAATCGCTAATACAATCAACATATCAAAAAATTTGTTAAAGTATGAAATCTGATCGAAATGGACTCGTTTTAAAAAGAAAATGATCCAAATAAAGTTTACAGTTGATTCAATGTATAAAATGCGATTACTTAGAAAAGTGCTACAAAATGAACAATAAAATATTAATTAATTCTAATAACTAGTTCGTATAAAATATCTCTTCTTTGTTTTTAAGTTTATCAAAAATCGTTGCAATAAATAACTTGTATCAAGCAGATGGAGTAAAGTAAAGATTTTATTTACATTTAACAACATCCGTCGATTTTTTTTACCACTTTAACTACTTGGTGTTAAAGAGAAAAAAAAAAAAAAAAAAAACAAAAGGAAAAAAAGGAAGCTTAGGGAATATAAGTTGACATAATTTTCCGCCAGGAATAGTTTATTAGTTGAGCTAAAATGGCTTTTTTTTTCAGTTAAAGTGTTTTTCAAGTAGTTAAGTTAATGTTTACACATAGCCAGCCATGGCTGAATGAACGAACTTTTCCATCCAAAGAAATATCAGCAATCGTTTAGCTTTTCCTTTCCTTTTTTACTTTTTTCGTTTTTCTTTTTTTTTTTCTTTTCCTTTCCTTTCTGTCACTTTTAACAATATTCGCTGATTCAATTTTCAATTTAACCAAATTCACTGAGAATTAAAAGTGAGAGGTGGAATTTGATAAGCAGTGTTATTTGCTGATAATCAAATTCTACGTCACTTCAAATTTTCATTTCTCCAAGTTTGCGGCTACAGGAATATGAAAAACGGAAATGTTAAAACGTGCATGTGGAATTGAGAAGAATCTTGCTAACCGTAAATAATTCATCAAAGTTTCATAATTTAATTATGACGAACAACTTTATATATATGTATATAAAATTTAACTGAATGACTGCATATAATTTATTCGTAAATTAAGTTTGATCTTAACTTGTGCACGAGGAGCAATCATCTAATTTAGTGTTTATCTTGCAGATGGAAATATTTCACTGTTGCTGAATTCAAAAAGCTTCATTAGTTCTTATTCTAAGAATTTATTTAAAACTTTTCATTTCTCAAATTACATTCATTTTTTTTGAAGACCTCATATTCAAAAATAATTTCTATGTGAACTTCAGTACAAACAACAATTATGCTTATTTATTAAAAAAATTATTTTCCTTTCCATAATTTTGGCAGTAGTTTTCAGATGAAGTCGATTAAGCTTATAATTAAAATTTGTTAATTAATGCAATTTTTATCCTTCATGAAACACTTTGTTTTTTCATTTCTTTATTTTCTGAATCAAACCACAACAGTTTTTCTACACCCTTACTGAAATGATCTTAAGAAAATTTATTACTGCTGTTTGGCTAATTAAATTTGATTTAATTTTTAAAATTGAATGTGGTAGTAGCTATATCAATCAAGTACACATTTTAGACTATCGCCTACAAATCATCATCTTTACCAGCAACTGATAAAAAGAGAATATCACCTGCAAAGCATTTAATAGTTTTTGATCAAAATTGGTTCAGATAGGTAAGCAGTGATGCTTTCCCTTCGACAATTTTCCAAACAAATTACAATCATGGCAAAAAATTTCGTTACTTTATTTAGGTTACTAAATGAAAAAAAAAAAAAAAAGAAAAGAAATGACATCCACATCCATATTCATTTTTCAAAATTATGTCACAGCATTAAAGAAAATTTAAATTAATTTTCAGAAATTTACAATATTGAAGAAAGACAAACGAGCAAATAGTTCAACCTATATTTTATTCATGGCAAAAGGAAAAATTAAATATTTATTTAATAAATTACCACTACTTAATTAGCGTGAGTGAAAATGATCGGCGAAAACTCTTTTTATTATTTCAGTTTTGAAATTTTTAGAAATGGCCAATAATATCGATGAAATAGAAGATTCTTTTTTCCACAGCTCCATTAAAGTTTTCAAATCTTAAAGTAGTTTAATGAAAGTGCAAAATTTTGAAAAGATAAAACTTTTAAACCATAAAAAGTTCTTCTTTTTCAATGGATTCATTTGCTTGATTGAAATAATATGTTCAGTAGGAAGAATTTATCAAATTTCAAACATATCGAATTATTATTGAAACTAAAACTATGATAATTTAAAAAAGCTTTAATGTACGCTGGAAAAAGATTCAAATTATTTCGTCATTCTTTGGTGTTAAATGGCATTTGAAAATGTGAGAGCATTTCATTTATTTTGAAAAATGGTTCATCAAAGTTTTTCACGTTGGAAATGACTGTTTCTCAAAGCTTTTCGTCAATTTTAAATTTAATATTAATAGAAAAGAAATGAAAGCGAAAAAATGGTAATTAAAATTGAAATTAATTTGTGATAAATTAAATCGATAAATTGCAAATTTTGAAAGAACAAGGCAACAGAGAAAGAAAAGAAAAAAGAAATAATTAGATAAAATATTTCTTTTATACTAAATTTTTCCTTCTCTTTTTTTTCGCACTGAACAAAATGTAATGATTTTTTTTAAAAATTCAAAAAATCCGAAGAAGTGAAAAAAAAGTGTATTAAATCTGAATGATTTATTATCATAACGACTTGCTCGCTTTTTAATATTTGTACCTGTATAAAGGGAAATTCATTCATTTATTTTCTGTTTGATTAATAATAATTATTGGAAGGAATAGTAATGACAAAAATAATAACACTAAAAATAATCGTGAAAATTAATGAAAATAATAATAACAAGGACCTTCTCTTTCGTTTGGTTTCTATCATAATAATGAATTTATAAATTAAAAAATAAAAAACGAAAAGAAGTTGTAAGCCTTCGAATATGTTTTTTTGTTTTTTTAATGTTTTATTCTAAAATTCATTTTCTTCATAAAATGTAACAAAACAATTTATTTTTAAATCCGTTTTATTTTATCAAACTGAACCAATACATTCATTCGAAGTTTTCGTGATTCCAACGAAATGAGCAACGAACACTGCGACGATTTATTGAACAATGGTAGGAAATTTCGAATTTGATATAGTATAATCAGGAAATCTTTTTTTTTTTTTTTTAAATAAAATTTGCATTGAGATTGAAAGCAGATTTCAGTGTATTTTGAACTCTATCATCTATTAGTGAGATGATAAATTTCTTTGCCATTATGTTAACTAATATCATTCAACCCGAAATTATTTCTCTTTTTTTTTTTTGCAATAAAATTTTTAACAAACAAAAGCGAGAAATGCAAGCAATTACGTTCAGCAAATGCATATAAAAAATGATTCAAAAAATATTTTCACACAATGAAAAAATTTCGCATAATTTTCTTCGTGTGATAACGATAATGGTGTAGTATCATGAGTTACTACTAACAAAAATGGGATGGATTTTTCACAATTTTTCAAATAAAATTTAATTTAATCGTCATTTAAGTTAAATAAAAGTTTTTCCTTTTTTACTTCTTCATTTTTGTTCTTTCCTTCAATTACTATATGCTATTGTTCTACTTGTAAGGTCTGATATGAATTGTAATTTAGATAAATAAATGAAAAATTAAATCTTCTTTTTTGAAATGAATGGTACGAAGAAAAGTGGCAAAAGCTTTCTACTGATTAACTTTTTTTTTTTCCTCGATGAGGAAAGGAAAAGCTTGCTTAGTCAAATTATTAGCAGCTTTTCAAAAAATCTTCTTATTTTATTTCGGAACTTCTGTACTGATTCATGCTACTGAGACTTTAAATTTATGTATGGCATCATTGAAATGGATACTTCGTTCAAAAATTTCATTCACTTTTCCATTTAAATTGCTTGATCCTGAAATGAAGAACGATATGTCTAGGCTAGGCTAGGCTATCTTATGCAATACTAATTTGAGTAGCTTTTAACATTTCTTTCCAAATTTCCCATTAAGCTATCATCCGTTAGGTGTGTCCCTGTCATTACTTATCCCCAGCATTGTTAATTAATTAAGATTTTGAGGAGAAAAAAACTATGTTCATTGATAATGACAGGTATTTTACCATCCTTTTTCGCACTCTGTTTTGTTTTATTTTTTCTTTTTTTAATGAAAGGATAATTTTTTCCCCTTTTTTTTTTTAAAGAACTTTGTTCATTCATTAACATATTTCTCCATTTCTAGCATTCCATAAATTCTTTTACATGTATAAATTTTGTCTATTGAAATACCGCCGCCTCTTTTTGCTTTGATTTATAGCTATCTACGATGAAATTTCCGAACAATTGAAATATTAGAATGAAATTTATGAATTTGAGATTTTGATAAGTGATAATTTAACAGCTTAAAATTTTCCATTTTTTTCTTATACCAGTTTATTTGCAGCTATTTCATTGGATCAAACCACTCCAAAGTTTATAATTTCCAATATTACACTGAATTTTAAACTTACATCAACGGCGATTACGCATAAATTTAAAATAAAAACTGTCCAATTCACTTATAAAATTTAATAANTATTTGCAGCTATTTCATTGGATCAAACCACTCCAAAGTTTATAATTTCCAATATTACACTGAATTTTAAACTTACATCAACGGCGATTACGCATAAATTTAAAATAAAAACTGTCCAATTCACTTATAAAATTTAATAAGTTATGTTTATAAAATAAGGAGAATTTACTTCCGAAAATTATTAATTCTCATTTACAAAATTCAGAAACAAAGAAGGGAACGGAGGAAAGGAAATTTTTTTCAAACAAATTGAGAATTTCTTTTCTTCATTATCAAAAAAAAAAAAAAAAAGAGAAAGGAATTTTAGGATTTCTTCCCGATTAATTAAGAAACTTTATTTCTTTTGATTCAATTTTCTCTGCATTTCTTTATGTTTGTAAAGAAATAAAAAGTATGACTAAGTTAAAAATGAGTCGGTCTTAAGACTGTTGTCAATGTTTGACGCATTAACTGGCTGATATTTCTAGCGGAAGCTGTTTGATGAATAAATAAAAATCTCATTGGACTATATTTCTGTTTCATTTAAAAATCTTTGGGAAATTTTTAGAAATTGTCAATTTTAATGCTATTTATAAAATTTTGACAGAGAACAGACGAGTAAATAAATTGGGTGAAAGATAACATAATTGGTAGATAAGTAGATGAATAAATAAAGTAAATAAAGAGGTAAGCAAATATAAAATAAATTGAAATAGGCGAATAAACAGAGATTAATGAAG
The DNA here is from genome assembly GCA_003640385.1 of Setaria digitata. Lineage (NCBI taxonomy): Eukaryota > Metazoa > Nematoda > Chromadorea > Rhabditida > Setariidae > Setaria > Setaria digitata. The sequence continues at coordinate 59,168 of RCAB01000144.1, forward strand.
GAAAAGACTTCGTTCAGGAAAAAAAGATAAAAAAGAAAATGAATAATTTGCTTTGCATTTTACCTATACTTACCAAGACATATCCTTAGATCTCAACAACATTTTCGAATGGATTAGCATGAAAAACACTCACTCTAATTGCTGAGAGGAATGAAGAAGGAAAATTTCCAAAAGCATCAGTTTCATTCAGCTAACAGCAATGGTACTAACAACAATAATTTTATAATTAATCAGTCCTTTCCTCTGTTCTTTCCCCTCTCGTCCAATTCCATCCACTAATTACATAAGCTCCTCGAGAATTCTTGAGAAATTGTCTACTTCATCACATTTCACACTGATCATATCACTTCAAACATGTATGATTAATGATATATTTTAATATAATATCGAAAGTATGCAATGTGATTTAATCCACACACACACCCACAGCAACTGGCTCCTCAAACTTGTTTATTGGTTCTGTTGTTGCTATCAATACTTTCCAGGGAATTGATCGCTACTGATATTTGTAATTGTTGACGAAATTATTGAAATTGTAAAAGCCATTTCTACTCCTGTCCCAAACAGTAAGACTGCATCATTTCTATTATTATTGTTACTACTAATTGCCACTATTATGATTTCTTTATTTACCATTTTTGTTATCGTTGTTATTATTATTATTTTGCTATCATTATAATTGTTGTTATTATTATTTTGTCATTATTATTATTGTTATTATTATTTTGTTATTACTATTATTGTTATTATTATTACTATTACTATTACTATCACTATTATTATTATTATTTATTATTATTATTACTATTATTATTATTATTAATTATTATTAATTTATTATTATTGCTTGTTATCTTTCAAGTATTTTTATTTTTCTAGCCATCCTGTTCTTTTTTTTTTATTTTTGAAATCCAAAATACTTATTATCTTCTCCCATCACTCCCTCACTCTCTCTCCCTCCGTTTATCTCTTTTCATTCCTCTTTTATGCACAGTTTTCTTTCTAAAAATTAATTGAAAAATTTGTAAAATTAATATGAAACATTTCCTATAAATGACACGAAATTTTCGCCTGAAATGATTTTTTTTTTTTTTTTGCTTTTATTGTTTTTCTTCGATTCGAATCTTTCAAAAACTATTTTACATTTGGGAGTAGAAAATTTTTGCAAAATTTGCAAGCACCATTTCAAGTACTTTTTGCTAAATTTATGTAAAAATTAAGGGTATCTTTTCTTAATGTTGTAGCAGATTTATTTATTTCTTTCGCTATCATCTGATAAGGGTCGTGGTCTGCATTTTTCACTCATTAAGTTTATTTTCTTAATTCCTAATTGATTGTTTTTCCTTCATGGCTGCGCTGCTATTTAATTTCACTTTTTCCTCCTCTTTTTTTTTTTTTTTTTTTTTTTTTTGCAATTTCATGTTGTATTTTTTATTTATTTGCTAATGATTAAGAGACTTCTGAAAAATAAAATTTCTAACTGTTTCTTCATAAGTGCTATGGTTTTTCTCTCTCTTACCCTTTTGTAGGTAGTTTTGTTGATTTTTCCAATCGATGCAGGTCATACGTTTTATCGGCTGTTTTTTAAACGAGAAAATGCCTTCTATTTAGTTATGTTTTTAATTGCCTTTGAGTGAAGCAAAATGTCAATTATTCTTTTCGTTCTTCAGCGAGATTTTTTTTTTTTTTTTTGTTTTTTGAAAGGGCACGAAACGATACTTTTGACGGAAAAATAAAATTTCAAAAGTTATCATTTTCCACCGGAAAAAAAAGGTCGAAAAACGAAGGAAACTGCTTTCTTTTCTTTAATCAATCTAGCTTAAAAATTGTGCATTTTACTTGTCTATCTATTGATATAATAAGCTTATCATTTGACCAAATTTTTTCGGATTTCTCCTCAACATAAATTTAAAAGCTCAGCAATTAACTGCCACTTAAACAAATAATTTATCATAATAAGTTGTATGAAAAATATAATGAATTGAAGATAAATAAAAGTGAAAAAGCGAAAAATTTTAATTTCATCTGTAAATCGAAAAATTAATTTACAATTTTCTTTTATCCTCTTTCGGTATTTCATCGCCAATAACAAACAATTCAAAATCATCTTTAATGAGAAAATTTCAATGTCTAATGAATGAATAAAAATGAAGTAATTGGCAGGAATGTTTAAACAATAAATTAGCTAGCTTATCATCAATTTCGAAATTAAGAAATTTATTAATGAACAGCATCTGTTATTGAATTACAGGAAGGGTGCGTATTATTTAACTGTCAACATGTGCCTTTATTCATTTACCTCTTTTATCCTAATTAATTTCTCACCTATTCTATACTTAATAACAACGTCTACCTCCCTCCCTCTCTAAGGAAACGATAAGCAACAGGAAGAAAATTTCAGGACCAGCTAGCTCATTGTCGTTGTGTATTCTCACCCATAAATTTAATATTTAAAAAATATTAAATATTCAAAACTGAAAAATTCTCGATACATGAATTAAAAAAATATTTTAGAATTTTTCGCATTTTTTCATTTCTTTTTTAACGGAAAATTGTGAGAGAAAGCAATTGTTTTAAATATTTGAAAGTGGATGTTCTAAGTGTCAGCAGAAATAAAATCAGTAAGCAAAATTGCAATTTTTAATGTTAACGTTAATGAGTTGATTGAATCTGTGATAATTCTCTTTCGTATCTACCCACTTTATACTTAGGTGCAACTTTTTCAGTGGCAATTTTTCATTTCGCTTCCGTTACAAATCATTCCATCCTATGCTTCTGTACTTCTCACTGTAAATAATAAAAAATGAAAATGAAAAACTCACACCCTTTGTTTCTATTATTTAAAATTTACTTCCTTCACACTTACACACAGCTATGTACAGACAGTTACATAATTAATGCTATTAATTATTTTGAAAATATTCATTGATAATATAGAATTGAACTTGCAAGCAGATCAGAAATTTTAACATTTTCAAGATAACTCTTCTCTGCGACACTTCACTTTCTTCTTCTTTACTGGCTTCAACTTCAATTATCTCGTTTTTCACATGTATCTATGTGTTACAAATAATTTTAATGGAGTCTCTCGAGTCCCGATTTAATCCTTCCCAATTTTTTGTAAATTTTCTCATGAAAAAAAGAGTGAAGAAAATGATTGATTGGAACGATAGCTAAAAAATGAAGCTAAAATTGCTGGAAACATTTGCTTAGTGTGAAACCCTTCTACCGTAAAAATTTCAAAAAAATACCTGTCTTTCTCTTCATCTTCATTTTTTTATTCCATTCTTTCCCAGTCTAATACCATTTATCCTAACTTAGTTTATTCCTTCAAGTTTCATTAATCCTTTAATCTTATTTCGTTATTTCTAACTTTGTTATATCAAGATATACAAGCAGCACATATAATTATGCAATAAAAGTAATTTCTTGAAATTCCATTACCATATATGATTTCAAAGCAGGAAATATACCATTCTACTTGCTAGTTTGTAAAAAATTAAAATTTTTGGCAGTTTACATTTTGGAAATGGAATAAAAAAAAAATTGAAATGTCTAGCTGATTGTTTCTACTAATAGTGCACAATATCTGACTTGTGAAATCAATAATTTTTGTTCCTTTTCCGCAAAAATTAATAAATTTAGAAATGAAAAGTAATTTTTTTCAAAAACTTTTTTTTTTTAAATTTTTATACTCTGTTATTTCCTCTTTCAAAGCTTACAAACTTGCCATTTATCATGGCAGAATGTCGCGTATCGCAGCAGAAGCATATCGTAGAATCATCATTTTCGATACTTTGCAGAAGAACAACAGTTAGATTCTGTGTAATGATATTTGATATCTAGAACAGGTATTTGTTTTTTTTTACATTGATGATATTTGTTGAGTTTTTTGACGTATGCAATTGGAACTTAGGAACTTAGATTATTAGACTTAAGTCATATTAAACATCCGAATATTGTATTTGCTGATGGAAAATTGCAATTTTATTTAAAATTTTGAAAATTTGAATTAGGCTTCAGAGATGATTTCCGTTTCTCGCCTTCCAATACATTATGGTACCTTCATTCGTTATCTTATATAAGTTAACTTTATCATTTACAATAGAATATGATTCGTCGAGCAAAATTCGCGAAACTGAATTTCGTGATTCTTCATGAAATTTTCTGAAGTAATTCAAGTATACTGTATTTTTCTTTTTTTCTTTAATATCATTTATCGTTCAGTTAAATGATTATAATGCTTCAATACATTGAATTTTGCAAGGGATATATCTTTCCCTCGTTAATCTCTATTCTTTAATTAATTATTAAGAATCTCTATCGATTATTATACCAATATTATATTCGTAAGCAAAACATTAATAAATTTGCCGTTAATTAGTAATCGGATACAGGATATATATGAAATTCTTTCATCAAACTAATCTTTTGTATTCATTCTTCTAGATTTGTTTTTCTAATAAAATGCGCATTATCATTAAATTCTTATATAATTATTGATAGCAATTACTTCGTTAATCTCACTGTATCAAAGTGCTCTAATTATTAAGTGCTACAAAATTTCTTTTTATCCTTTTTTAATTTGGCTTTGAATATAAAAGCTCCTTCTCGCACTTAATTACAAGTAATGAATACTTCCATAACTATTATAAATGATTAACTCATATGCTTTGGCAATCGCCATCAAAATAACTAGTATAAGCGCATTTGTATACTTCAGCATGTGCTGTTAGCTGCGGAAAAGTGCAGAAGATTGAAAATATGAATATTAGAAATTAAGCGGCAAACAAATGGAACTTTTTACATGAATTTGAAATTTAACTTTTTGTCCTTTGCATACTTTCTTTGTTTGTTATGAAAAGAGCAAAAAGCCTTAGCATTTCATTACAGTTGAAAATAAACCAAAGGAGAATTAATAGTTTTGCTTGAGTAATTTCAGATCGATTCATCAAAATTACTGTAATTACTGGAACTAATGCGACTCAAATTTTTGTTATTTCCTCCTCTTGCACATCGTTAAATTAATATTTGACATTCAACTGCAAAATTTGCCAACTTTTCCATATTTGTCCGTCTTCTCTTTCAGTACATTTTGAAAAACTCACTCGCTTAAAAATGTCTGGGAGGAAACGATAACTTAGAAATCGTAAATGCATAAAGTTGAAATGCTTTTAATTTTCAGATCCTGTTGTGTGCATATATATATGTGTGAAGCCAATCGTAGCATTCATTTTCAACGAATAAAAATGTAACAAATTTATTAAAAATGATTTGCAGACTTTCTTAAAAGTGAAAATTTTCAAACAAAAAATGCTACTCAGTCGTTTGAAATCAAATTTACCACCGCGAAATCGGTCAACTCCTCAATACTATACATGCTTTGGACGAGTGCATGTTCAGGTGTGATTATTTTAGTTATAATATTTTTAATTAATTAAACATTATCCTTTCTATCACACTTATCGAAACCCTTCTTGAAATGGTAACAAAGAACAAAAAAAGAAAAGGAGGGGAAATCTGCCGAAAAATGCTATTTTTATTCCAGACTGCGTTGCAGCTCATTATAATTGTAACATTTGCATGGGACATTTACCGCTGGATTGATTTTATCGGCAATCGAAACGTCCTTTTCGGTAATTTGTAATTACTGTAATTATTTAAAAAAAAAAAAAAAAAAAAAGAGAAAAAAAGAAAGAAACATTAAGTTTGTCATAGGCTGAACATTGGCTCATTGCCCAAGTAAAGTACAATCTTCACAAGTCTGAAAATAATTTGAGATATCACGAAGTCTGCCCTGCTAATCGTAAGGAGAAATTTCAAAAGCTACATTTTCTGAAAAGAAATCTTTCAAAATGGAAAAAAATTTGGACGATTGTCAAACAAAAAAAAAAAAAAGCTTTTACAAAATTTTCTAAAACTCTCTCCACATTTTTCGGCCAAACCTACTTCATTTTGGTATAAAAATTATCGAATTTTTTTCCTGCCATTAATGGAGCTATTGTAATTTTTCAATTTCAATTCTTGTTTATAATGTCAAATAATTTTATAAAATAACTGTAAGGTCATAATTTGTGAAAATAATTCTTCATTTCATTGCTACTTTGTCACGTTTAATCCACAACAAGAAATTTCTAAAGAATATACAAAATTTCAAACTTGCAATTTACAAATTTAATTCAAAATTATTGCAATCCCATTATTCCTTCCTTGCCGTAATTTTTTCTAGGATGGGTAGAAATCTTCGCAGAAATTTGCAATGCTTTATTCGGAATTTCACTGATCATTGCATATTGCTTCAAATCGGCGTTTTTCTTATTACCATATCTTTTTCTACAGGTTTCTACGTCTAACTAGTTGTAATTTTGTTAAGGTTCTTCATGAATTTTATATTTTTATCATTGCAACTTCATAATTTCATTTTTTTTTTTTTTGCAATTTTATAGTATGAGCTCTGCCACATTTACTTAAAAATAAAGGATCCAACAATCAATATTAATATAGTTATGATATCATTCCGTTCATCTTCGTCCTTTTAAAATAAATTTTTTTTCATTTGTTACTCTGCTTACCTTCCACATTTGAAATTTCATCAAATTTATAAAATATTTGGGAATTTTTAAACCAATTTATTCAATTTTTTAGCTCTTCACATTGGTTGCATTGATGATTTTACTCTGTGTAAGCGTTTTAACAATAATATGGCCTAAAAATTCTTGGGCACCCAGTTTTCACACTTATCCACAGACAAAACCATCCAGTAAGTATGATTTTTTTAATATGCATTTTCTAAACATTCTTCTGTTAATCTTACAGCTACAAAAATTTCAAGAGATGAAAAATCTTAAGCTGCATGATGACTTGATGAATATCTAAACGCATTATGCAGTAATATGTGACTCCTCAAAAAACGAAAAAAAAAAATTGATGGATTTTTCAAATTTTTTGCTTTACACATTTACTGACTCTTCCACCTTTCGCAATCGTTTTTTAAATGAAGAAGTTGCTCAATTAAGGAATGATGCATAATCGGTTATCACAGATGATGATAATGCTCGAGGTCAAAGATTTGTAAGAACTGATTGCGTATGGCTACAGAATTATTGACTACTTTTCGCTAAGACACTGGCCAAATTTTTCCAGTCTTAACTAAGCCAGAAAAAGAAATATGAAACTCAATAAAATTTCCTTCCTAATGACAAAGAAAAAAGAATGCTGCAAATTTTCTTACAACAATTTTATTTTTAAAAATCTCATAGCTATGTAATGCTTGAAACACCCAAGTGTTACTTAAAAGTTCAAGACTTTTTTCCAAATAAAAATTTAAATAAAAAGAAAGAAATTTATTATGTAAGATAAGATTTCAACAGGAAAATAACACATTAAGGTCTAAAAAGAAAAAAAAAAAAAGTGATAGAAAAGGAGGCGAGAAACCATTAATGATTAAAGCACTTTTGTTCATTAAGACAAATGTGAATGATACTGCAGAAGAATTTCAAACCAGACTTTCATTTAATATATGTTAATCAAAATCCTTTTTTATTCTTGTTAATATATATGTAGTTGAAGTTAGGAAAAAGAGAATTAAAGCCAACCCACTCGTCGTTTTTCTTTTGCCTGAAAATAACTTATTACTTCGTTTTCTCTTTTGCAAATCAATTAATTTTTTTTTTTAGCTATACGATTAAATGCTTTACTTTATGCTCTATCACCACTTACGTTTGCACTAATGCTAATATGGGTGATACGTGTGCTATTCGCGTGCTATGTTTATTTTAGTGATCAAAAGAAAGCTGAAGCAACTTTTCCCGTTGTTACCATACAGGTAAATTACTGATAAAAATTATTGGTAAAATGTTGGTAAAATAAAATCGAAAAGAAACAGAGAGAGAAGGAGAAAAGCAGAAAAAAAAAATCAGAAAACATTCACAGTTCTAGTCAAAATAATAAATTCATTTATTGGAAATTACTCACCACACTCGTCAGTAATGTAGCAAAATGGAGGAAGAAGAAAGAAAGGAAATTAATTACATTTTAACCTACCATTTCAAAGTAGCTATAGCTATTACATGTCTGGTCGTCAATTCCCGACAACTAAAATTCACATATATAATTAACATCATTACTTCACATCTTCTAAATGTGAATAATATAAAGCAAAGCAAAAAAAAAACAGAAAACATTAACTTGAAATTAATCCTGTCAAGATATCTAAAAGAAAAGGTAAGTCACAACTTAATACTAGTTCTGTTACAGAACAATGGGCCCGATACTGATATTACGATTGCTTCATCAAATGAGCCAAGTGATGTAACAACAACAATAAAAACAATGCCTATAGCAGACATCCCGATTAAGTCAACAGCACCAGTTACATTCTCGAATCCCAATTTTATCCTTCAGGATGAAGATAACGAGAATCGTTTATGACCAAAGAAATTATCAGTTGCATATGAAACATTAAAAAATTCAAACGAGTAAATAAAATAAAAGTGCTCAAGACAAAATTTGTAATTGGATGATGTGAGGGACAGAGACAGAGATGAGAGATTGTTAGGTTTAAAACTATCAAGTCCAATATCAGAATTTTTTTGAGTGAAAACAGAATATTAATCGGAATGATCATCCCTGTTCAGAAGGACTTTTAAAAATTAAAAAAAAAAAAGACACTAACTGATTCACCATTTTTATCATCAAGTTCAATTAAATGATATCCTTCATCACAATCGATTAAACTGCTATCTTAGGTATTAAAAATGATAAATATGAAAGCTGGAAATCTGTTGCTCCAAAGTTGTGCTAAACTCTGCTAAAAATCTCAACGAAATTTTTGGCAAGAAAACTAAAGTAGATTTTCCCCAGCACACTGATCCTAATGATACTGGCTGATAGGATTAACTAGTAGTCAGTGCGTGCTGCGTCCTTGCCACTTTTAAGAATTTATTAGTTAAAATATTCTTTGTTTCTACATACTCCTTCTTCACAAAGAAATTCATTCACCTCAGCCATTATGTTCCGGCATTTTGGCTGATCTAATTTTTTGATATTTCACTTATCAGAGATAATTCTTGATATTCTATTTTTCAAATGCTGAAAAAGTATCGTTTTTCTTAATACAGTAATGGTTTGATACGGCAAAACATAAATAAGCGAATAGAATAAAACTATAGCATTTGGACGCTATAACGGACAGTATTAAGCACACCATGCTTATGCTCATCCTTTATTTACAACATTCTGCCTAAATACCGACTTACCGCTGCTATCATTTTATAAAAATCAGTTTCATACAAATAATCATTTCAAACATTTACGAAATTTGAAAAGGTGACACGACCAAATAAATATTCACTATGTTTAAAAACTCAGGTGGCCAGATAAACACAATACTGACAATTGCAGACAATGGCTATCCAAAGTTAAGATTTACAGTGAATTTTATCAGTGGATCAGTAGCATCAGGAGTTAAAAGCCATTCTTAGTTGGCTTTTGAAAGCAGATAATATATAAAGAATGTAACGAAAGAATACCCATATCCCTATTCTTCTTTTGAAATTTCTTACGACCGAAATTCAATTTGAGTGCATGCACAGAAAGTACTTAAATTTTTCCATAAAAATGAATGAAGTCTTTAGTCTTGCAGATGATCTGAAGAGATAATATTGCGACATCGATAAATAAGCAAGAGTGATTATACATAGCATACCACCGATCATGAATGGGAACTTCTGAAAACTATTCGAAATTTGAATTCCTTAAAAAAATTTTCAATATAGTCAATACACAATTTAAAAAAAAAAAAAAAAAAATTATTTATTATTTGGCAGCCCAATCTTGTCTCCCAAGACTGCTTTGCCTTTTCTTTTTACCCCACAGTATTTGGGAGGAATAATTTACAAGGCAAGCACGAGCAAGGATCACCTTTTCGACGCAGCAAGCGCAGCAATCGCTAAACCACCGATAACAGCAATTCCTCCACCCAATATTGCCATGCCGATAATTCCATCTAAATAAATATTTAGGCCGAAATTCTTTTTAAATAAATAAATATATATATATATATATATATTAGAAACTAGAACAAATGCGGTTTCGTCGTACAAATGAACCATATTCCAAAACCTAATGATAATAACGTACCCTTTTTCATTCTATGTTTAATCACATCTTTCAGATCTAACGCTTGGCGATTGTTTGATTCTGCACTGAGTAAGATATCAATATATGCAAGAGCTCGATCGTATTCCTGGAATTTTACACTTTTTATTAGTTTTATTCTTCTTTTTTTCTTCGACGTAGGAAATTTCACCTTCAAGCGAGTATGTGCTATTGCAAGATAATACACATAATCACGTTTTGATATATCTTCAACTTCTTGTCGCAATAAATCTGAAACCGATAAAAATCTAACAGGGGTAAAAAATTGTTTCGATAAACCATAAAAAAAAAGTGTAAGAAAACTGATCTTCTAAGAAACAGAAAAAAGGGCGATAAGACATTACAGTAGCACCCTTTCAATATCAGAAAAGCCATCCTGTCGGAATTAAAATGCAAACACACGCTAAATTCTGAAGAAATAGCACAGTTATTCCTATACGCTTACATTAGTCTAATTTTACTGCTTTATGATCAATTTAACTATTATCTAAACTTATATCAGGAATCTCGACTAGAAGGGATAAATCTATGAACAGCTACTATCACAGCATACTTTTCTGAACCACGCTTTCCAGATATATTACAGAATATGCATAATTAGATGTATCTCAGCTAGTGAATCGTCGATGAAATATGGACGTAATATTTGATTAGACTGCTATAAATAAAATGATAGTACTAATGAAGAGAAACATTAACCTTCCAATAATTTGATTCCTTTACGTACATTGGTATTGCTTGATTTGATCAGTCCATGAGCATAGGAATATACGGCAACCGCACTTGGACTACCACGTGCTACTTGTTCATTATAAGTCCTTTCCAAATTCTGAATCAAAAACATTTTAAAATTTGTGGTACAGTTATATTCGATAACCCAAAGCACTTCAATATCAAAAATCCTCATTAATGTACTTACTAACCAATTTCAAGCCTCAAATAAAACTGCATTTCCTAGCAACAGTGTTAAATGCAGCAAATGTATGAACCAGTTAAGATCAGTCAGAAGAGACCTACAAATTTTAATAAAGCGCAAAATACTTGTAACTTTGTAAGCATGGATAAAAGCAATAGTTTCTATAGGTGAAGAAGCACTAAAAATAGCAAAACCTCTACTAATTATAGCCTATATTGAATAATAGAGGAAATTATCTAGAGTTAACTGAAATCAACAAAATTATAAGTAGTCGAAAACAACAGAAACAATACATTCAGTATATTAAATACATTACAGCGAATCGAACTAACATGAGAACTACTGTGTGCAAAAAATACTACCTTAAGAAAGGTAATGAATTTATTATACATTTACTTCAATACTAGTAAAAATAACTCATAAGATTTAAATATTCTGTAGAACTTATTATTTTCAAAAGCAAAATTTGGAAAAAAAATATGTGGCAAATGTATTATTCATTCCAAACAGCAAGCGAACTTCAAATTTTGAATTCGATAATGCAATTAATAAATGTAATGAACATACAGCCAAGACGTCTGGATCGATCCGTTCATCCACAATTACACCTGAATCCATACCTGCAAGTAATTAGTAACCCACTTCTTGATTAATCAACAGCAGAATCAGCCGAGAATACACACCCAACACCTTCTAAAACGCCGAACCCACATTCCAGTATCACAGATGGATCGATTAATACGACCTGTGGCTCCATTCAGTCGGTCGCAATGCAAACACTATTGTCCCGCCAGTTTATTAACACAATAAGTTACACCTTGCAAATGAGATGTTTGTCTGGCAAAGTTCATTATTCCAGCGAGTTTTTTTTTCCAAAACTTTAATTAAATATAAACTTTAGACTTGATGTAGTTTGAATGGATTAATTTTTATATTTGTATGAGTGAACGTTCAAAATTCGGAATAAAAAACTCAAGGAAAAATACAGTACAAGGCATAAGCACTGACAACAACAATTGTTTATTTTTTCTTGCTAAAAAAAGATGAAATATAAATGTGAAAATTTCTCCAGTAATGTTACTAGTTGGAACAGGAGAAACTGAATCGAAGTCTGAAGTGGATTTTTAATTTCAAATTTAATCATATGCAAGGAAATTGATCCACTATTTTCATTTTGTTTTTTTTTTCTTTAGTTTTTTTCGCTACACCAGAATATCATCCATTTGGTCGATTTTACTGCAATGATAATATGCGAATCATTCGGTGCAAAAGCCTACAAAAAACATTTTCTTTTTTTTTTTGATTCTGTTAATTTAATTTCATACATCCATCATTTCATACCTGAAAGAAGGAAAATGACCGAACATCAAATAAGATTATATCAATCCAGATTAAAGTTTATAAACCATCAGCAATACTCTTATCACCTTTATCAATCATTCATTATTGGCTTGCAATATTCGACAGAATACTGCTATGCTATGATAAAACTAATCAACTTTGAGTATGTGTATATTTTTTGAATGGAAAGAAAAACTATGAAGATATTTCTAGCAGAATATTATGCCAAAGCAAATAAATATAGGAACATTACCAGCTAATGATAAGTGATAAGTGTTTTCATTTCACTAACTTGATGATTATTTTAACAGTTAGCACAAGAAAGCTGCACGAATGACAAAATGACTATTTGTTTTCTCTACTAGAAAGTAAGAGAGGTAAAAATATGAACAATGCGAAAGATTTTAATTTCGTTAGATGAGAATTCAAGAAGTTTCAGGAATGGCTACCTAAATAGCTGCAAATAGCTGCTACCTATACTAAGCAATTGAAAATTAAAAAAAAAAGTACTATCAAGTTAAAGATAGACATTTGACGGATTAATCAACGAGAAATTACAGGAAATCCAATCATCCTCAGTTCAAGTTAACACCCTTCATTAATTAAATTGCTAACTTTGCTTCCTTCGCCTTACGTCCTCTTCATCCATCTTTCCCCTCTCTCTCTCTCTCTCTCTCTTCTTTCCGCTGATGTCCGAAACTTACAAAAATTGATAATAAACTATACTAAAGTCGACAAATCTGTTCGCGTATGATAACTCTATTCAAAACCGAAATTAATTTGTATTACGAAACTAGCAGAATACAAATTGACTGGACGAATGTTCGAAGTTTGAAATTTTAGTTTGTAAAATTGTGAAAGTTTCACATTTGAAAAAAAAAAAAAAGGTCATTTCAATCTTTGAAAAGAAGAAACTTTAGAAGGCAAAAATCAGATTGTTTGGAAGACGTAGAGGGGGCATAGCTCAGTGGCAGAGCATTCGACTGCAGATCGAGAGGTCCCCGGTTCAAATCCGGGTGCTCCCTTCCTCACTAAAAACGACTACCTCACTAAAAATCAACAATGCTGAAATCCCGCGGGTCTTGCAGATTGACTTGACATGACACACGTCACCGTAAGTGAGTTGGGTCCTCTTTGGACGAATCAATCTCGGTGACACCCTTTAATTTCCTGAATCAACTCTCCACGGTTCCTTTATTCCTTGATTCAAATCTCGACCACTTACTGCCTTTTTTGAAGTTGGTTTGTGATTTGCAAGCGAAGTGATGAACTTGCAAGCCAGTTGTTATTGTTGATACTGAACTGATAAATGATGAATCCACTTGTTGCTAGCTCGTCTCATCGAATGATAGATAAGAGAATTAGTGTGAGGGACTGACTGCTCTACCTAGATGATAATAACACGTCAGGTGCCTGTTCTCAGTTTCACACTCAACTAATTACATGAAGTGAGAATTTCCTTTGATTTCTGAAACTCCGTTTTCATTCTTCAGCAGGAATCTCTCAGTGCCGTTAATCTCTCTAGCTGAGAAATTTCAAAATGAAATTACTGAAGTAAAAAGTTGACAGCATATTTTATAGAGCTCTTTCGTGAATTTCAAATAAAACCTATGAATCCCTCCAAAAGTGAGCCTGCCAGTTGCAGTATTTTCTACAGCAAGAAGTCGTGATCTGATCACGAACTAGAATGATTGGAAGCGCAATTTATCATTCCTGACACCGACCGATGCTAACACTTCAGATCATGTTTATCACTGTGGAACTTCCACTCCAATATCCATTTAGACTAATTGCAATCCGGCTGTTTCAAACTGCAACTAAGCTCGTCTCCAAGTGTTACATCAATTGACAGCATACTTTGTCACTAGCAACTAGCAGCAGAAGGAATTCTGAATTTCGAATTAAATTCTGATTATAAAAGTGCTCAATTTACAGTTATAATGGAATGATCAACACCTTCAATATGCATGACGAAGACCTGCGTGATCTGAAGTCGAGCGGAAGTTGACGATAAATGAGGAAATTACCGCTTGCGTGATATAGCTCTAATATTCGGTTTCTTATTGTAGGGCAACTGAAGCTAATTCGTATTTCATAACTCGAATTAAATTGTATTCGAGAACTGAAGTTAATTCGTTCGTCGGGACTTAATTTGTTAATTTGCATTGCAAAGCTGACAGAAATTCTTGAAATTCAAAAATATAAATTCTTGCCGGCACAAAATTAAAATATATTTGAAACAAACACTAGAAACTGCAAATCTCACACGAACGTTAGAGATTCAGCTTGTAAAATTATGAAAATTTTAAATTTAAAAAGGAAACAAATGGCATGGGGGCATAGCTCAGTGGTAGAGCATTCGACTGCAGATCGAGAGGTCCCTGGTTCAAATCCGGGTGCTCCCTGTCCGGAAGGACGGCAAAAGAGTTTTTTGCCTGACCAAATGAGCAGAAAATATCGATAACTACAAATGATAGGAGTGTGATGCTTGACTTGGTGAATGCTTTGGTGAATTAGGAAATCATGTTAATTCTAATTAGCACTACAGAAAAAATTCGATAATCTCACTACTTTACTATATTAACATTTGAAGAGTATAATTTCCGGATTTTGAATGTTCCAAAACCGGAAACCACTATTAACCTAAACCATTACACCTTCCTTCCATTCACTGCATAAAACGAAATTTAAGAAATCCAAAAAAAAAATTTTTTTTCGAAGCTGTCAGAAAGAAAGCCTTTACGTTAATCACCTATATATTCGATTTGCTGTAAACACAGCATTTATTGTATTTTACGTGGTCTTTTCAATAACACGTGTAATTTGCTAATTGAAATTTTTGATTGTCACCTCTGTCATGCTGAATGGAACAAACGAAAGGTGCCAATTCCACCTTTCCACATGTCGTGCAGTTATTGTTGCAGAGGATGACAAACTCTCTAGCAAATAAAAATAAAAAATAAATAAATATATATTTATATAAAAGTTTCAACAGTTGAAAATATATATATATATATATATCTAAAAATTATATATATGTACTTACTTTTTAAGAATTCTAATTAAATTTTTTTTGCCAGTTGTGCATTAGTTTTTAATTACAAATTAGTTTTCAGTTTCAGTAACGAATCGTAGAACTTTTGATGGAATGGACACTGTCACAATTTTAACAGTTGAAAATTCGAATTCAAATACTGAAATATATTTTTTGTTGTTATGTGTATTCAAGTATTTTCGCAACAGTCAAATAATTTGTATCTTCGAGAAAGAACGGTGATCTATTTGCTGGAGGTTTTTTTTTTTTTTTTCCCAAGTGAGTGCATTATGATGGCTCAACTTGAAGTTATTGTGTGCTAGATAGTAATTATTTTAATTTCCGATCACTTGGCTTTTCTCTTCAATTAATCATTTGATTATTTATTTGATTTAATTTTCCAAGTTTTGTATTTCAAGAAGAATGACGGATTAATTTGAGTGTGAATTATTAATTACATCACTTGGATATCAGTTATTCCTGAAATTCAAAGTTTTGAATTTGAAATTAAAGTGGAAAATGACGATTTGTCGCAATTTTTCAAAATAAAATATTTCCAAAAAAAGTTTACATTATTTACTTTTTCAAAGGAGTTTTTTGTTTGTTTCGGAAAGTTCAAGGCTAAAATTCAACGTAAAAATTTTTCAGTTAAAACATGAACTACCTAATGCGCCAATTTCGAACAGCTTGTGCAATTATGCTATTATTAGCAATCATCATTACAAATTATGCTCTATTTCGGCCAGGTACACTTGTTTTCTATTTATTCAGCTTTGTTTTTGTTGAGTTAAATTCAATTTTCTAAACTTTCCAAAAAATAAATGAACGATTGGAATTTCGTCAGGAAAGTTCCACTGATGATTTTTATCAGTTATTCTTAGATTTCACTCAACGAAAATTCGCTTATCATGGAAGCATTAGACTGAAAGTTGTGAAACATGCAATTACAGATATTAGAACTATCTAATGCAGGAGTAGTGCAGTTTTCATTGATTTTGGATTGTGTAATTTAATAAATTACTTAAAATCTACGAAATCTTTCCTATAACTTTTGCTTGTAAAATGGACTGGACATTCTGAGCACGATTTTATTAAAATTAATGAAATTAATTATAGAATCTTTTTCTTCAGATTGGAGAACTTTAACATTGCATGAGAAGTTCAATTCTGATAACAGTACAGTGATAATTATGAATAGAGCGTATGATAATGATACAGCATCATTCCCGCGATTTCTTCAGCACCAAAAACTAGACATCCCCCGACAAATGGGCATCCTGAGAAATCGTTGTACATATAGCAATAGTACCAATTATCGTTTCATCTATAATTCATCCCTGATCACTAAGCGTGATACGAGAAATTTAAATTCGAGCGCTAAAAGTGAAATGACAAAAAATAGTTCAGTTTCTGATGAAATTTCTAGGTCATCAATGGAACTAAATGGTACTAATGATTTCTGTTCCTTTTGGTCAACAGTAAGTTATTGTGGTACTTTGTAATGTTCTTCTGTTTATATTCAGCAATATTTTTTCCCAGATTAATTTAATATCGATCTCTAATTAGAATCAAAATTTTATATTGACATGATTAAAATTTCCGTCACTTCTTTTCACCTTATTTTCGATAATTTCTTCCTTTTCGAAATTATATTTAAAAAAAAAGTCTCCTTTTTTCAGGAAGGACCAATATCAGATACAATTGTTTTAATCTTGGTCATTCTAGCAAGTCTTATTGATTTCATAGCTTTAACAGTAGTGCTTCTTGTTGATGATCTTCGAGAAATATGCAAAATGTCACCTGTCGCCTTTTTATTTCAACTTACTCTTATCTTAGCATTCTTCATCACCGTTGCCGTAATCTTGTACGCCAGCTGCAATGTCAATGCTGCTAGTATGTATGCGAAATTGAATTCAAATTCAGTTGAGAAAAGAAACTTCGATTTGAGTCACAAAATTGAAAGTTTATTTTCAGCTAATCAATTTTCTGCGTTTATTTGGTTTGAAGTATCAGATGTAAAACTTATAATAATTATAGTTATAATAATTCAATCCATCACAGATTATTCGTTCTCTAGCAAATTATTTTCAATCAGAATGGTTACATGAATCAGTGCATTAATTACAGATAGTGCTAATGAAGTTATAAATCGAATGGATAGTGCTGGAAATACGTCAACCGAAAATATATTAAGCGTGGATACGAATCTGGGAGCTGGATTCTATGCTGGTTGCGTCGCCTTAATGATCCACTGGATTCTGAATTTTGGCATTGGCTTCTGTTGGCAATGGCCACGATTCTCTGATCTGATTTCATCGCAAATCAACTCACTTCCATAACTATTTCTTCATTTCAAATATTTTGTTTCCTTTTCATGCTTCTTTTTTTGACAATAAAACGAGAAAGAGTGCACAAATCAGAATCCTTGGTCGAAGAAAAGTGAATCGCAGTCCTTGATCATAGAAATGTGAACCGCGCGATCCTTGATCACAAAATCCTAAGGACGAAAAATTCCCAAATGACGATTCTACAGTGATTAATATGTTACAATATTTAAAAATATATCAGTTCATATTTTTTCATTTGAAAAACGACAGAGTGATGAAGTTATACAAATTTGACAATTTTCAAAACACCAAATTAAAGAGAGGAATGGTTGAATGATTGCTCATAATTAGGATTAGGTAGGGAATAAAGAAACGAAAGAGTAAGGATATCACTGCAATCCTTATCACTGCAATAAAATACTCAGGTTTAATGAAAATGGATTGATAAGACATAATTAACTAACTACTACTACTGAGAAATATGTTTTGAATATCATGTGAACAATTTGAGTATTGATCGATGAAGGATATCAGTGATTTTTTCTCTTGAGATTTTGTAATTGGTTCTTTACAAAATCAGTAATTTTTGTGACTGTTTGTGCTTTTAGAAAAATCTCTTTCCGTAAGCAGTTCGAAATCCGGAAGAAGGAAAATTGTTTCATTTCGGTAACAGTTTAGAGAGGTTCATGAAATTTAGAAGAAAAAAATTGGATAACAAAAACATGAAATTGTAATCTGATTAAGAACATTAAGAATTTCATCGAAGAAAAAATGAATATGTAGCTTTGTAATTCTGCAACAAAACTTCAAACAGAATTTAATTATCCTTGCAAAATTTGTATTACCAGTATTTTATTTTGCTGCCGTAAAATAGGGAAAAGGAAAAATGATAGTTGTCGCCGCTGTTATCAATAAGTGTCAAGATTAAGTTTTGCTCTTGATAAATTATGTAATTAGACTAATTCTAGTCCTGGAATTCACGAATGTTGGAAAAACTAATAGTCACTACTCAGATATTAAATATAATTGCATATGTGGGAACTAGTCATTAATTGGAAGCAGCAAAAATTAAGAGGACAACAGATAAGCGTTAGAGTATTTGTTGGTATCAAAGAGAAAGTTGCGCAGATTCTTGCGATATAACTTGAGTCCACGTTAGACGAAGATTCTTCCGATATAAACTTCAGCTCACTTTTTGTTTGAAACATAAATTTTTAGGGTTTCATTTTCTATCTTTTTTTTTTCTTTTTTAAAGTTTTTTTAGATTAGGATCTACTGAAAAGGTATGTTATAATATGTATTGGTAGTATGTTAATGAATTGTTATATATCTTGAGGTATTCATTCTTGATATTCTTATACTGTTGTTTTGGTTTATTTATGCAAGTATTTTTAGGTATTTTTTCTTTACTAACTTATTTTTTTATAGTTTGTGCAATTATAATTTTTATTTTAGTTATTATCATGTTTTTGTTTTTATTTATTTATCTATTTTTTGATTTAGATTCTCGCTTTTTATTTTGATTATAATTATTATTATCTTTCTTTTTTTTAATAACTTCTGTTTCTTATTTGGGTAAGATTGGGTTTGGTGAATTTGAGTTAGTTGCAGTGTATGTGAGAATACTTTGAAATTTGCTTATTCTGTTCATTTTATTTTGTCTCCGCATTTTTCATTCGTTTTTTTCCTAGATTTTGACTCAAGGATGATTTGGATATTTTATTTTATTTGACATTTCTTTCAGTAATCTGATTCTACAGCTAGTCCAGCTTATGTTGTGCCTGAATGGTATTTTTGCTTTCACTATTTTGCGTTCTGTTCCTAATAAATTATTTGGAGTTATTTCAGTATTTGGGTCTGTTTTTGCTTTATTGTGTTTAATTTAGCCTAGTAGTTATTTTAGTATATTAGATAATATTTTGTATTTTTTTCTTTCTTTGCCTTTTTTGGCTTTTTTTTTTTTGCTTCACTTGAGCTGATCATTATCTTACTAATTTTCCTTCTAATTATTCTAATTTATTGGCCTACTTTGCTTTACTTTGATTGTATTTTTTATGCGTCTAGTTAGTTCTTTTCAATGTTTGGCTATAGTTATTCTTTATAGTATATTGTGTATTGCAAGTTTAGCCTTTGTAGGCTTTTAGATATCATATTTTTAAAGTTCCATAAGTATGATGAAATGGAAGTATTGTTATTATCCTTTGATGTTTGGTATACACGTGGTATTATGGGTTTGGATTTTCGTTTGATTTTGTTTATGAGTATGGGAATGTTTTTTTTTTTTAACTTCTTTTGTTTGTTTTCTTATATTCATTATGTGTTTCTATGTTGATATCATGTTTAATCAAAATCTTCGTTTGCTTTTGTTCAGTGGATTAGTTTTGTTTTTTGCTGTTTGTGGGCTTTTTTTAGATTCAGCTTTGTGTCCTTTAACTTGGCTGAGTGGTATCTGGTCTCTTGATTATTTGGCTAGGACTTTTTAATGATGAATGGTGGGATTTTGAAGTGTTCTCGTCGTCTTTTAAGCTTGAATAATTCTGATTGTAAAGCTTTATTGTTATTGTGTATTTTTATTGATTTTGCTTTTTTTGTATTTTCAATTTTATGAATATAGTAATAATTTTTCATTTATGAATGTAATATTTTTTGGGCATGGGCACTGGTTTACATGGCTTTCATGCTTTATTGGTATTCGTTTTTTGGTAATTAATTATGGTTCGTTTGAAGCATAGACTTAAATGAACCTGGATTATAGATCTCATTTGTTCGAATCATGAATTCACCTGATTTAACTTAAATTCACTAGATAGATTCTTTTAACATCACTTAAACAAATGCCAATTTAAATTATATTGTTGAATGAATATCAGAATTACCTCCTGCTTAGAATTTAATACTGACAAATATTTTGTTTGAGTGGAAGGTGGGTAATCGATCAAGGTTTCAAAAGAATCTTTTATCAATTCTTAGGCAATACCTGCATTTGTCATTCAAAAATAATCAGGTCTATTTGTAATGGCTGCAGATACTGTGGCTAGGAAGGACCAACTTGAAACACATTACACTGTCTATGAGTGAATTATGATAAATTGTGAATGAATATCTTCAGGGAGCTTCCAAAAGAATGATTTTATTGCAAATACAATTGATAATTACTGATTAATATCAACCATTAGTTTTATATCAAATTAATTGCACTGATTTCCGAATGAAAGTGCCAAATGTTGCAACTTTCTACATAATAATTATCTTTTAATATTTCGAAAATGCAAAGAGGATGAATATAAAAAATCAAAATTTGGTCATTTTCTATCATTTTATAATTGTGAAAAAAGCTTCCCGGCATGAAAGAATCAAATGTTGGTCGAATTGTGTTTGGCATTTTTGTTGGCTTAACAATGATGTTCACTCTCATTTCTCTCCTTACACCTGGTAAGATTCAGTCTACCAAGTAGATCTAGATGGCGATGATATCTTGATGTCAAATAAGCAAGAATATCAGAATTATCCTGGTACCGATCAGACATAATCATCTCCATTATTATGATATCGATTAGCTGAAGAACCAGGACAATTCTGATATCAACTGGACAGGAATATCAGGATTGCAATTATCCTATTAGAGCATCAAGATTATCGTGATGTCAATTAGACAAGATGTGAGGATTTTAGGGTATCGAGTTTTAAGGATTGAGCAAGAGTACCAGGATATTCTTAAAAGACAAGAATAATCAGTATTACCGTGGTAGCAGTTGGATTAGAGCGTCTGGATAACTATCAGGACATTTTCATCAAATTAGATAGGAAATGCTATATGGACAGATAATAATTTATCAGGATAGTTTTGGTCAGAAAGAAGAAAAATCCGAAATATGCATGGATTGTGTTAAGACTTACTGCAGAAAACAATACTTCAGTTTGCGATCTATTAATGAATTCATCAAAAATAGGGCATTTCGTTTAGCTTGGAGAAAATTCGAAAAAAAAGCCGAAGCTTTGAAACAAAGCCCAGCAATACCAGCATCAATTGGACTCTTTCGTTATCAGTGTATTGGCGATTCACGGAAGGAAGGTGTTAAAATCACGGATAGTAGAAGGCCAGATATCGACCTCTGTGATTATATCTTCGATGTTAGTTAATTGGACTGTAGAAATGATGAAGCAACAATATCGATGTCTTAAGTTGGAAAAAAGCTAAAATTCCATTTATCTGATATTTTAATAAACTAAAATTGAGAAAGCCCTTTACGATGTGCCCAAATTAAATCTATTTGTTTCGCTAATCAAGCTTAATTAAAATCTTAAATTAATTAAATCGCAATGAAACAAACTAAAACCCCTTAACATGCTCAAAAAATGCAATCGCTGAAATTTCTCTCAATTTCAGAATCGCGCACCCTGGGATGTATCTGTTGTGTATACCTTGATATTTTCGTTAATTATCGAATTAATTTCCATCCTCTATTTGTTTCTACCACGCGAATTCTGCTGTGAGCAGTATGAATTTATGGCTGCACCATTTAGTGGCTTTGCATCGACCATTATTATATTATTACTCTATGGAATTATTACCTATGCGGAGCGTTATGCTGAAATTTCAAGTGATTAAGCTTATTTTAAGAAAAATTATCCCTTAATGATGAAGTGAATTCATGTATTTTATTAGCACTTAATGTCAGAACAAATTAATTAAATGGAATAATTCGAGGCAGATATATTAATATCAACTGCTGTGATCCAAAAAATATTATTTAAAATCACCACTTACAGGCTTACTTGTGGATTTCTCACGTACAGCTGGACATGGAGGATTTCATCCATCAATGGTTATTATTAGTCTTGGCTACAGTTATTATTTGTCATGTGTTGCCCTTACTTTTGCCTTCTTATCACTCATTGCCGGAATACTTAATGTCACCTTAGCCTGGTGCTTTCTGTGGTAGCTAGTGATAGCTGTCACTATTCCTTCGCTCTTGTTGCATTTTTTCGAAATATGAAACATATGGAGAGATTAGATCAGAAACAATAATCGAAATTTGTTATTGGAAATGATGGAAAGGGAAAAAAGAGCAAAGGCAAAACACAATGATAAGAAGAAGGAAGAAAGTTTCAAATACTTCTTATTCTGAAATGAATAAGAAGTATTTGAAAACTCATTAAAGGTGAATTTTGTTTGAAACTTCTTGGGAGCTATTTTTTTCTGTTAATGATCAAGTACAATTTACTTTCTCGAACACTGTGAATAATGAATGAAGTTTGAATAAAATATAGTTTAGCTTAGAAATTTGGATACTAATATTACAGTTGCATTCAGCGCAAGAATTTTTTTAGAAATTTTAAAATTAATAGAATGAACCTCTAGCTAGGTGAAATACTAAAACCATTCCATATATAATTTGAAATTAAGGATTAAAATGAATGAAGCTGTCGGAACTAGATTGCAGAAATTTATCGAAACTGCATTAATTTAATAAATAAAGTAGTGGAAATAAAGAACAAGGTTGCGAAAGAGCAACAGCTCTCCTGATTGATGATTCTTTTCATCATATTTTTTAAGATGATAAATTCTCGTTAAATCAAATTGATACATTAAAATTAAAAAAACTTCCTGTTAAATAATGGAACTATAAAATATTTAATCGATTAACAAAACAGTGGCTGAAAGGGTATTATTCCCATCATTTTGTACTTCAAATGCTGACATGTATTTGAATTTCAGACACAAATTTGTCTTAAAACGCCTAGTTAGTTAGCTATGAATTTCTTTTGCCTGATCAGCCGAACAATAAATTTTATCGTTTTCATTTGTTATTACATTTCCGAATGTCAGGTGATCAGGAATGCCTCGGGTGACAGTAGCACATATTAATGGGATGCAAAAATTTATTGTGTAGTTATTATCATAAGGAAATTGTTACTCAAACATCCATAACATCTTGATCGATCTGGTACTATTATTATTTATCAACATACATTTCAGTGATAATATTCAGAATAGATAAAACGAATTTTTGATTAATCGACATTTCTCAGGATGATAATGCATCTCTTTGTTAGAAAAAAAGAAAAAAAATCTCACATCTAAGAAATATCATAAAAAACCAAAGTAGCGCCGAATAGTTAAATGCTATAGTTGCAAAAAATTTTGTATTTCCTATGCTCTTCTAAATTCCCTTTAAAAAATTCTTATAAAGTATGCTGGAAAAAAAAAGAATCTGAAAACGAAATAAAGAACATTTTTGATCAAGAATTAAATAACAATCAAACTTTGAATGAAATAAGAGGTATAGTAGAGAGATAATTATACTACAGCTGTACTTAAGTTTCATTGCTATTGAGATTAATAAAATTCATGGCTAAATAAATATCCAGCACTATAAAAATTGACTCTTTACATTCTTCTGATGAATAAATTTCTAATTGTTTGTTCATTTTATTCCATATGTGACTTCAAATTTTTCTTCCGGATACTTTAGCAATAAATTAAAATACAACTGTAAATATTCCTTCAGTTAAATTCATCAAATCACATCAACAATATTTTAATCTGCCTACACTTCAAAACGCAAGCGAGAAGTATACTGCACATTTCGAAATGTAACCAGGTTAAAATGCTGTTAAAACCATTCTGTGAATACAATAAATTCAAAGCAAATAACGAAGTGCAAAATATAAGGGGTACGAAGAGGGAAAATTTTTTTTAATGAGTGTAAACAAGTTTATGATAGTATGATAAGACCATGAATTGCTTTCATTTTATTAAAAAGAAAAGGAAAAAATGAGGAAAAAGACGCCTGTAAAAATAAAATACCGCATATTTTTCTGACCTATAAGTCACCCAATTAGTCTGAATTTTCAAACATTCTTTAATTGCAGTGTACATAAATGTACAGCTTTGAAATTTTCCTTCATCAAAAAATAGCTCTTAAATTATCTATTTCTATAAAAGTCCTCAGAAGAAACTCTAAGAAATGCTATGGAGCAAAAAAGATGGAAAGCGAGAGAATTGGTTAATATGCAATCAAGAAAAGATTAAATTATGAGACGTCCTCAATATTAATAACTGTATCAAGCATAATCAAATATAGCATGCATTCCTTACAGTAATGTATGTATATAAATCTACAATTGTAAACAAATGGATAATTAGAAGTAGCTTCCAGCATGCCGAAATAACAATAAATTCCTGCTAAATTAACAAATACCAAAAAAAAATAAGAATAGACAATTATATGCAACATTTTTACCACATAATGCTGTTCGATTTTCCATTAATCTTCTTCAAGGCACTTTTTGGTAATTTATCGAAAATCAGAAACCCGGCAGAGCGCTCAATGCTGTCTAATGGTACCATAAATGAAGTCAAAGGTGTATCGTCCGGTATCGCCTAATCGTGAAAAAAAAAAAATGAATCGACCTATTTCAATTGAATTTAAATAAACTTAACACTAGTAACATGCATGACATTGTGCTACTCTTCAGTACGATATTAGGTTACTGAATAATCCTAAATTACAGAATAATTGAGTCATCCAAACAGCACTCTATTTATTTGAATTAGGTCTTTAACTTCAATACATTTTTAAACTGGATTGACAAAATTTGATCAACTAAATCATATAATAACTCACTGCATTAGGTAAAACATATGCTTCGAGTTCAAAGTTTCCATCCTTGAGTTCCACGAGAGCGACCTGAAATATAGCACTCAATCGTAATATGCATTAGTTAAAAATGATACAAATTCCGAATAGAGAGCATGAAGCCATGGTACCTTGAAGAAATGTGTAGGCACGGCAATATTGTTTGAACCGAGAACTTTATACTTCACATACAATGAGCCATCCGCTTCTAATTTCGGGAGAAATAATGGTCCGGTACAAACATAGACATTTTTATGTTTTCTTGCAAGCTTCCTGAAATCCGAATATTCTCTTCAGTGAAATACTTGTGAAAATAGTACATCACGACTATAAAAACATAACAAGAAGCAAAATGATAACACATCAGCATCCATTAGTTAGTAATAGAATTACTGTGAAAAAAGTTTAGATAATTTTAATATGAAAACTTGCTATTTCCATTAGTGCAAGTTATCATTGTTTTTTTTTTTTTTTTTTTTTTAAATAGATAAAAAATTTGTTACTCTTAAATCACTTTCTTAAATATACTAGCCTGACGTGCTTCTCCAGTTCATTCCATTTGTCCCTATTAAACCCACGCCCAACTTGCGGTGCCATGTTGCACAGCAAGAAGGTTTGATCAATAGCAACTTGTGATCGGCGATGATTACCAGCAGCAGCTAAATGACCACGATCATATCCGCTGCCCTGAAGTGCAGCCGGAACTAAAAAGGTTTGATGTAAAGAGAGAAATGGTGATACAAAACAAATTAGATAGGCTATTTCCCCCCGTAACTTTTCGTAAAATCGCTGAGTGCTTTGCCCAAAATTTTTAAGACAAAGAGAAGGAAAAACTGTTTAAGTCTCCTTTCTGATATACCTAAAGAAAGATTCAGATAGTTACAAAAAATGCTAATCTGAAATGCAAAAAAATATGCCTTATAATCAGCATTTGTTGCTTTGAAATAGGGATGAATTGAAGAATCTTCCTGGAACTGGCACTTCGAACGGTCAACAGAAGAATTATAGACTAATCTATCTGAACTTAGATGCTCAACGACCCAGTGAGCTATTCTACAAAGGATCAGAATTAAGACAAATCCCAAAATATTTGTTAAAATAAAAGGGAAGCAAACATATGGGACTAATTTAAATAAAAATCCATAACAGTCACTAAATACCACTAAAAGTATAAATACGACAGAAATGAAGGAAGACATTCAACAGACTAAGATCTGTTAGTTCCAACAAATGAAAATATAATTTAGACCAAAGTTAGAATTAATTTTCTGCCCAATTATTCTTTTGTAGTAAAGCATTTAAACAACTCCTAAATCATGGCAAGAAATATAACATGGTTTGATGGATAAAACGTAAAAACCTATTCCGACGATCATATGATAAGACAAAATCCTCGAAAGTGCGTAAAGTATCGAAGCCAGGATAGCCATAACGCATTATTTGGGATGCACGAGATGGTTGTTCTTTCAAATCTTTGATATTTGTCGGTGATTCAGCCACTAAATTATATTGCTGTACTGCACCTGCTGGCAACTGCAAAAAAGGCATTTAAATACCAGAAAAACAATAAATCTCAATGCCAGAAAAAAACACACAATAAGTCACCAATAAAGTTTTCGAAAAAAATGTAAAAATTTAAAAATATGATAACTTCGGCTTATTTTCGTCCATATGAAGATTACAAACCAAAAATATATTAAAAAAATTCCTAATGTTTCTGAAAGAGAACACCTGAAATGAAAATGGTACCTGAGCAGTTGCAGCACTTGCATATTTTAGGAGATATTTGTCGGTCCAGCAACCAGCAAGAAAAGATGTTGCCACCAATGAAATGGCACCATATCGACTGATAATATAGCGCATTCTAAGATGAAAGAAGTTGAATTTGTTACGCACGTGAGGAAAACTATCGTCGGGATTCAAGCATGTACAATGCAAAAATAAATTCATGTGAAACTTTGGAGCAAAAGTTGAAACAGACTAGACGTGAAACTTAACACTGTGCAGGAAACGTACGTGAAAAAGGAAACGCAAGAAAGACGCAAAAAGCGTTTAAAATCAACGATTAGAAAACATCCGGTAACATACTGATGGACAACTACGTGAACTGGAACCAACTGCGACACAGTGTGAGGAAAGAGAAGAAGTACGTTAAGTGAAGTAGACTAAAAGAAAGCAGAGAACAATTAGAGATAAAAGAGCAGACAGACTGTCATGAGAATGAAAGGTAATATGAAGATGAGATGGAATTGGAGGAAAACTAAAAAAAAATAGTGTGCTGCAAACAGGAGCGGTAGGGACAGATGAGGATTGAGAGAGAGAGAGAGAGAGAATGCTAGTTGAGGAATGATAGGACGACAGCAACATCCTTCGGATATGGTTCTTTTGATTTCGAATTTCAGTAATGAATTTGCAAGCGATTCCATATACTGATTTGAAATTCTAAGTTTCAAGTAACTCTGTAATCAATAATTGAAAAACAAAAAGTTATATCCCTTTATTTCGAAATAATAAATTTGAATTTACATAATGATTTTGTAATAACGCTTGTTTTATATTTATTTGGTCAATAATTTCGAAATATTTGGTGCATTTTCGATTCAGTTCTCGAACTATTACTTCGATTTAAATTTTTCCTATTGCTAGTTTTTATAGCCTTTAGCATTTATTACTCAAGCAAATTAATATATTCAGCAGTTCGTGTAATTTAAATTTAGCTTTTAAATTAAACGAAAGGATTTTTTCATAATCAGCAACATATTCATAAACTTGCATGATAAGTGCCTACTTATGCACATTCTTTTTTCTTATTGATTTAAAGTTTTGATTGATTTACAAAGTTTTTTTTTCCTTCAGCCTTTTACTTATGACCATTTTTTCCTTTTCTTGACTTTACATTTCGATGCATAGATTACGACTGAGAAGTAGCAAGTGCAATTGCAAGTATAATACAATTTAAAATTCAAAATCACGTAAAATTGATTGGTCTATCATGAATGTCTCATCGAGTTTTATTTACTTTCGTATTTTATTACCCCAAAAGATGGCATTCATAGAAAGAAGGTAAGAAATAGACTTTCTCTACTCTAGTTTTAGTTTTCAACTGTCGCACCTGACATTTTGACGTAAGCTGAAGCACGTAAAACCTCACGTTTTAGTATTATAGCAGCAGGTATATTCAGAAGTCCAGAATCAATCCATTTGCAAACATAAATTTGTTCATTTGATTAATAATATACAGCTTAAGACCCGTAGCTAATATTATATTTTCCCTTCACTGAAATTTTGATAATCTCTGATAGAAAGAAAAAGTTTTGCAGAAGCACTAGTAGCAATTGAAATGGCACATCCTCGCCAACTCTGCTTGAATGGTACAAATTTTCACAAGTAAAAAAAAAAAAAAAAAAAAATTATGTTAATTAAGAAAGAAACAACAAAAGCAAAATTATTCATTGTAAAATGAAAGCTGTGAAAAGTATACAATAACAGAAAAAACTAAGGGTTGAAATAGTTGAAGAAGTTGTAATAACAGTACTTGATTCAGGTTGCATCGAAAATAAGTGAAGTTTTGTTTCTTTCTTAATTAATATAGTGATAACTTTGAAGTGCAATGATATCAGCAAAAGCAATTGATTAGAGAGAGATTTTACTGATATGAACGATTCATGTGTAAATCGGTTTGAAAGGAAAAAGTTAGTTATAATATCAATGAATTTTTCACAAGAAAAAACAAAAGGCTGGCAAGTTCTTCTAATGAAACAAAATTTAACAGATATTCAGAATGAATAATTTTTACGCGCATCTATTAATAGAATTTGTAAAAAAATTTACTGAATGATAAACAGTCACGACGGAGATACGTTTCATTTAATTTATCTGTATCTTTAAAGCACGAATTTTCTAAGACTGAAAAAGAACAAGTTTGATTCATTGAAATAATGAACTGTTTTAATAATTAAATTTTGTGATAATGGAGCAAATTAATTACATTTATTCACTTCTTTTTATTTATTTATTTATTATTTTAATTTAAACATTTATTTTTGCACATACATTTCGAAAAAAAAAAATCTGAAATGAATGTAACATTGGTTCTAGATTGTTAATGCGAGGAGGATCTTTGGAAAACTAAAGGATTTCCTCAGGATTATCAAACGATGTCTAAAACACGCAGAGTAAGCGTTGGATATTCTTATTCTTAATTCAGGCTCGCACCTGAATTGATAAAAATCCCCATCGATATTTGTCATTCTTCACGGAAATCATTTATCATAATTAGTTAGTATTTACAGAATGATCCAAACAAATATTTCATTAGTTGTTGCTCTACAGAAAAAGAATCATTTCGCACTCTAGAATTAGCATTTACAGCAATATTATTTATCATTATGATCGTTAACAGTTTTATTAATGCTGGTATGTTTTTTATTTCATTTGTAAATATGTAAACAAATAATAAACAAGCATCGCTGACACTTTTGAAAACGCAGGCAAATCTCTTTGTATGCTAAGGCAGTTTCCATTTGCTACAAGAAATCAAAGATATTAAAATATTTGGTAATAAATCTTCGAATACATAGCGCTTGTGTACATAACCAATATATGGCACAATGATTAACAAATGAAAGAACGCTCTGCTTCATTTCATCCTAATCTTTTAATTCAACTTTTCACTGCGTATTGCGTCCCAAATTTTATCATTATCATTATCATTACCATTATCACTTCCATTTCTATCACAACCATTTCATTTTGGTCCCACAATAACATTGTCATTTTAGTATCATTTTCTGTTGTTGAAGATACTGCTGCTACTCTATAGGTGTACTGTTTTCCAATAACAGTATCATTTTAGGCTCATTCTTCATTCTGCTTCAATGATCCGTTCTAATTACAGTATTATTTTGTGATGTGGCATATTTTGTCTGTTATTTCAAGGCACAGACAGCATGTGCTTAGTAGGAAATATTATTGTTATAATAGTAGCATCATTTGTGATATAACTTTTTGGTATTACATTTATAACATTCTGAGGTAGGCAAAATATCGCTGTTAAAATGTAGAAATGATTTGGTTAAGAGTGTACTTAAAAATTGAATTGTTTTTCTTGATTAAAATAGTTTTTCGACAGAATTTGATGAAGTAAAGTAAATAACATTTACTATGAATAGTTGCAGTAAGATTCATTGGTCTCATAAATCAAAGAAGCGACATTTAATCAACCTTTTTTCCTACTTTTCTTTTAAAAGGTTGCATGTAAAGTAAAACTTCCAGCGTCATCACCAAAAAGAAATCAAAACTTTCGAATAATTAATTAACAATATCATTTAGACTTTATATCGAATCGCATTAATACATGGCATTAAAAAATGACTAATTCTTCAAATATCAATAATTGATATTCAAATTTTTTTTTTTTTTCAATATCACTGAATGATATTTTCATATTGCTGTTATTGAAAAAAGAAATAAAAAATGAACAATAAAGCAGTAAGTGCTCACAGTTGTCTCCACTTTCTCTTCCAACTGTCCAATTCGCATGTCATTCGATGTACTTAATTAAAATGCTATAAATACAGTACGACAGCTTAAAATGAACTGAAATAGATGGAACTGGTTCGAGATTTGAAGTTCTCTTGTTTGGGTTACGTTTAATTAATTGAACTCTTCTTCCACAACAATCAATTTTTTCTCTTTTTCCATATTCCATTTCATTTCTTCTTCAAATTAACATGGCATTCTTTTTACCTACACAGTTGCTATGGTAGTTATGAGGCGAGTGAAATCATTCATTTCTTTCCCATTGTAAAAGAATTTTTTCTCTCACACATTTCAGGAGCCTCTAATTATACATTAGCAAGTGCAAACCAACTGAAATCTCTTGAATGATGTCAAAAATCAACAGAAAACATGATGGGAGTTTTTAAGTATTTTTTACTTTTTTTTTTCATTGCAGGTAAAACTTAATATGACTTCTACTTCAGTTAATTAGTTCTAACCTACTATTGAAAGCAAATGAATCATTTTCAAATCCTTATTTGTATCCAATCATTTAATATTGCATTTATAGTCTAATTAACTTATTTTTGTAATTTAATTAATAATCGCTAATTTAGCCTTTAGCATATTTATGGTTGCAGTTGAATGAAATATTTCTGAGAATATACTAGAATGAAGAATTTATAATAAACGATAGTTCTTTTTATTTTTCTCTTCTATTTTCTTCTCCCTCTCTCTCTCTCTTTTTCACTGGTGAAATTCTATTAAAATTAAAATGAAAAACAAAGGACATTTAGTGAGTTTTGAACTGATTTAAACTAAAAGAATGGATAACATTTCGTAGCGCTATTTTCCGAAACCAAAAAAAGAAAGATATAGCGCATTGATTAATTTATCAGTGCAGAATAAGTAATTATTCATCTCTAGCGCATTATTTTCCATTAGCATGCTACCGAACTATAGGAATTTAAGAGTTAGTGAAGATGTGACAGATTTGACAAAGTTCTAAAGTTCGAAATTAGCTTTTCTGTCTTTGTTGCTTTCACTCACTAATTCTTCTCAAGATCAAATTGACTTTAAATTTGGCAATCCTTGAAAATTTCTCACTTCCCATTGCTTTTGTCAAAAATGTATTTAACAGGATTTTTTCTTTTAAATGAAAAAAAAATACATGAATTTATCAGTAAATAAATGTGAATCAATGATTAAAATGATAAATTATTAAATTTTATTGATTGAAAATGATGTAAAATTGACATTTCAAAGGGAGCATTTTATGACTCTTCTACATAAAAGGTGTGATGATGAAAACGTTGTTTGTGCAACGATTTTTATCATCCCCATGAATCAGACGATGGATCCTCGGGTATTGTTTCCATATGATAAATTTGTTAAGCTTTGAACTTTATTCATTTTCATTGAAATTGAAAACTTTCTCTGTCTCTTTCTCTGTCCCTCTCTCTAATATATGCATTAAGAAGCAAATACCTCTTTGTTCACTGATAGATGATTTTTGGCGTATCATTTATTCATTTAATTCAAAGACTTATTCAATTGAAAATTTTCGTCAAATTTCTTATACAGAAAACTAAAAAGGACAAATAATGAAATGAAAAAATGCATGAATAAAATCATTTATTTTTTCACTTTATACCGTTTCATTTCCCTCTCTTTATCATGTCCATTACTTAATTTCCATCAAATTCACAGTTTTTTCCTAATTGTTTAATTTACAAATTTATCACGAATTTCATTCAAATTTCTAAATTGTCCGCATAGTCAAATTTTGAAATTTAAATAGTTGAAATTGATAATAACAAACTCTATTTCGTTAAGATTCCGAAAATGACGTTAACGAAACGTAAGCACAGCTCGAAAATGTTTGCACAGTTTGACAGTTTGCTATTTGAAGGGATAAATTAGCATTCTCCACTAATCACTTCATCTATTCCAATATCTTCTCTACTCTGTCTATCTACTTAATAATAATTATCTTAATTACCACCATTTTCTCCTATCATGAGTATGTTTTATTGCTTTATCGAAATGATCACCTCCCTTCAACTGATTAAACTTCTCTTT
The DNA here is from genome assembly GCA_003640385.1 of Setaria digitata. Taxonomy (NCBI): domain Eukaryota; kingdom Metazoa; phylum Nematoda; class Chromadorea; order Rhabditida; family Setariidae; genus Setaria; species Setaria digitata. Next base: position 92,168 of record RCAB01000144.1, read on the forward strand.
AGACTGACATGGCGATTGGTAATTTGAAAAAAATGAAAATTCCTATTTGGATGATGGAAAATTATACAATTTATGAACAGTGTTGTATAAAAATATCGTTTCTCAGAGTCAGATAAGAAAAAGACTTTTGAAAAGGTTTGCATCGAGTGGAAACAAGTTCTTCCTTTTTTTTTTCTTGTTTTTTTCATGAAAATCAAAAGGGAAGAAAAAGCAAAAGTTTGCATAAAGCAAAAAATTTAATTTTCTACTCACAACTCTTCTTTTAATTTGACTTGAACTTTTCATTTAAAGTTAGTACTTCGAGTAGTTTCGACATATGCGAGATTTGAAGTACAAATTGCTCCAATTTTGGAAAAAAAAAAAGATATCTTTTTAGCAAAGATTATTTTCTGTCACAAAAATAGAAAATTAAAGCATCGTATTGCTCTTGATAAAAATGAACTAATAAACGATAAACACCAGCATTAGTCTCTGAAATCAATTGATTCAGATGAATGCTCTCATCATAGACATATAGTTTTATTGTTTCTCACCCAAACAATTTCAAATTTAAATCTTTATTTTTTTTTTTTTTTTTTTTTTGTTTATGTTTATTTTGTCGACAATTCGGTTTATTTCCTTTTCGAGAACAAGTTTTGTTTCATTTTATCCTCAGTTGAATTAATTCGTCGAGAATCTTCCCACGGCTAAAATAATGAAGGAAGTCTGGAAAAGGAGAAAAAGTGCTGAATCGAAAAAATAGACAAAAAGTGAATTATTTCATTGTTCTCGTTTCACTTTGCTTTCTTTCTGTTTCTGTTTAAATCATAGAATTCAAATTTCAAAACTAGTCTAGGACCCGAAAATTCCTTCTAAGCCTTCCACTCTCATGCTTTTTATCATATTCACAGCTACATTAACATGTTCACATTGCATTTTTAAATTTTACTTTAGAAAAAGGTATGAAATGTTATTATGAAATTTTAACAATGCTTTAGAGGAAAAACTTATCTATTCGACTTCTTTTAGACTAGCGACATCACTTCATTAATTAAATTATCATTAATATACTTGTCTTCTTTGTTTTTTTACAGCTGAAGAATATTTCGAGCAGAAAAAAGAAATAAAAAATAAGGAAAATGTGCCTTTCATTCGCTGGACAATTTATATTTGGTGTCCTAATGGTAATTGCCTTCGGATTAACTACTACATCAATGTTCCTACCGGGTAATCGTTTTCTCTCTCTCTATCTCTCTCTCTGTCTAAAATTTCAATGACTTCATTTTTGCAGTTTCCATTGAATGCATAAATTATTAAAGTTTCTGAATGTAAAAGGCTAATTACAGCATTAGTTGCACTTTAATTTCAGTGAAATTAGCGTTTTAAAATTTGGCTAAATTTGTGACTTTTTTTTTAAAACTTCTTCTATCACATTTGCATTTCCAGAAAAAAAAAACTTAGCAACAAAAGTAATGATATTTTTTGATTTAAAAAAAAATTAGCATTATTATGATTATCTTTAAAGACAAATTTAATAAATATAATATCAGTTTCTCAGAAGTTCATTTTCACTTCCTTTCAGGACTGCAGCAATTGGCAATGACAGTGAAAAATAGTAGTGAAGATTTAACATACCTCAGCAAACTCAAGAAAATTAATATATTTGAATTTTTATGCCCCAGTAGTAATATCACTTCTGCGAGCGAAATAGATTCTGTTAACATTTGCAGTCAATGGTTTCATGTTAGTTTTCATTTTCTGAAAAATTTATTCATCGCATTATGAAAAATTGTAACTCTCGAATAAGAATCCAAGAAATGAAAAAAAAAAAAAATAAAATGAAGAGAGTCTTATCTTAGTGAATGTCGGAACTGAACTAATTTGGTAGACTGTACGAGGTAAACTTTTCCTTGTCAATTTCAATAAATTTTCATACATCTATGCTAATGACTGATGTTTGAAACTTCATTCTACAATTTTAATTTAAAAATATAAAAGATTGTTTGCAATGGAATTAACCAACCTACGAAAATTTACATCTCTTAATTTTTCCAATTTCAGAATTTACTATTGACAAAAAGAGAGAAACCTTTTTGAAATACAAATAATCAGTTTTTTAACTTTTGATTTTTTTAAACAGTTTTCAAGTTTTTTTTTTTAGCTCCTAGCTCGTTTTTTTTCAGAAGTTAGAAAGTTGGGAAAAGGTAGTGGTGATATTTATGTGTTTATCAATGATTGCCGAAGTGATAACAATCATTTGGACGGTGATTGCATTTTTTGGATGCTGCTGCAAGAAAATATGCATAGTGCTATTGCCGGTTCTTGCATTATTTGTCACAATATTTCTTGCGACTGGAATTGCAGTTTTTGCAGTGAACAATCGACAGGTCATAGGTCAATTTTGATAAGCATTTTATTTTGTGTTAATTTAAGTCGGAACTAATCACAGTAAGTTTCAGTAAGCTTTGTTATTTGATTTTTACATCTCTGCAGATAGAAGTGATCGCTCCATTTAAAAAAAAGAAAAAAAAGACTTCAAACGACGGTTCAACTGAACATTTGATTTAAAATTAGATAAGTATATCATCTCTCTCAGGTGTTCTAGAATTATATATTTTCCTTGTCACGATCATTATCAAATCCACTATCACCTTATCATCCGTTATCATGCTAAATTATTGTCTTAGTCATTGCTATAACACTTTTGTAGCAATATTTTTATCAGTTTTGTGTGTTTATCTATTTTCACAATAATTTCTCGTTTTATAGTTTTTCATCTTAGCGATGTAATTTTAATCTTAATTTTAATAATTGCTAAAATCTGAGGACGAAAAGATTGATGATTGATCAGATTTTCTATTTTAGTCGAAGCCTTAAATTCGAAATTCAGTAATAATTATCTAAAATTTTCAGTAATAATTATCTAAAATTCCTAATTATAACTTTTAATAGTCTTTTTAAGCATTCAGTGTGAAAGAAAAGTCTAACTTTTTGATGATTACTGTAAAATATAAATTGGGCTGTGCTAGTTACAGTACTCCCAACGCCTAGTGATACTAGTACAAGTTAGAAATATAAAAACAACAATTAGATTAATTAATAAGCTATAATTCATTAACGGCTTGCTTCATCGGAAAATTTTAATTCCTTTCAAATTTAAATTGCACATTTCTCTTGCTACTCATTCGTACGTTTAAAAAGAATGTGATTTACCCAAACATTTAGGTGGCATCTTTACCTTCTTTTGATCCATTATTTTTTTTTTTTTTAAACTTACGTGTCTCATTTGACGCACTTGATTTTGCTTTGCTTTAATGTTATGAAAAGTGTGACCACTATATGTAAAACTACATTCGTATTAGAATTAATGATAATTTATATAAGCATTCCATTAATTTTTGCAACTAATCTGCATGTTACTTTATTAACTTTTACTTACATTCATTTTATTCTATTTATATTAACTTTCGTCAAGTCATATTATTTCTGTTAATATTTTTATTATCTTTTATCACTTTTTATAAGCGATTGGCATTTCTTTTTATTTACTTCTATTCATATTAATTTTATCTGGATGTATTTTTAATATACTTGATTAATTTATGCAAATATACTTGAAATTAGAGTATCTGAAATCAAATACTGAAAATCCGTCAATATTTAGAATTTAATATTTGCATTTAAATCCCAAGGATCAAATTTTTTCAAAAAAAAAAAAAAAAAAAAAAAAAGAACCCCCATACAAAAATCGTGCTCATCCAAAGAGATAGTTAAAACGTTTTTAGTTGATTCCATTTAAAAAAAAAAAAAAAGAAAAAATTGTTACAGCTATTTTGAGCATGTTTGAAATAGATTTTATTTTTGCTAAATGATTCACAACTGTGTTATGATTGAATTGTTCGAAAGTTTTATTTTTTTTTTTAAATTGTCGTTTCAATCTTTACCAATTTAAAAGCTTGTGAAGACGAAAATGATGAAATTACTTCAACAAAATCTCTAAGTGAAACAGTGAATGAAGAACGAATCACTGATCTAAACTGACGAATTCAATTTGTTAATTAATTTAGGATCATTTAGCCTTTTAAGCATTTTTAATTAGCATAACCTATATAATACCTTGTCCAAAGAGATTTAGCGAAATAAGCCTAAATCATAGCCTTATCATTATGTACCATGCTAATGCTTAGTAGTTATTCTGATAATAATTATGAATGATAATCATACATCTTTAATTTCCTTTTCAGATGAAACTGATTTTGCCAACTTGACAAAAAATTGGGAGACAGGAAATGAAACAAGTCACAGATTCTATTTGGCATGTGGTGCACTGGCAACAGCAATCGTCGATGTCTTCATTGGTTTCTTAAACTTATGTTTGCTGAAATCTTGTTGCTAGGAAAGATGTGAGAATTACGGGTGATAGATGCAATGTGTACATCCTTCTGAATCCAGCCAATGTTTCCAGCGAAACCTCAGAGAAGGATCCTGTAATGCTCGTGATCAGGTGCCTTCATCGATTCTACTTCTTCTTTAATTAGTGCCAATTCCTCATTTCTGTGTGTTAACTTGTTATATGCTGATTATAAATCATGATAGAAACAATTCTTCCAGCGCCTTTCTTTCTTTCAGTCTAATTTAGCAACTACTCACTCATATTATTCTGCTGCACGCAGTACTGAAAAAATTTCATATTTATTGTTGCTTTCTATTTTATCTTCATCATTATTCTCGCATTATATTTCATTAAGAAGCAGATGTATTGTTTGAAGTGAAAAAAAAAAAAGTGCATAAAGAAGATGACTTTTTGAAGGAAGCAAGGCTTCTCCGGAAACCACAGCTGAATCAATAAGAGCAAAATAAGTAAAGTTTTCAACAGATAGACCATAAGTGTCTGATTTTCCTCAACTTCTTTTAATTTTTTAATCCATTCAACTTTAATTGCATTTACTGCAAGTAAACTAGATTTCGTGAACGTAAATCGGAAGCATTCAAGTCGAGAATCTCGAAAAAGAAGAAAAAAAAATTGTGCAGAAGGAAGAAAAGCTGGAGAACACTCTGTAAATAAGGAAAAATTATTTCAGTGAAGCCAAGTTAATCTCAAGCCTTCAAATGAAAGAGAATAATCATTTTCAACCTGCGAAAATTCTATTCCTTCATGACTCAATGAATAAAATATAACCATCCACTCACATTTAAAACGATCCGACATTTGTCTTGGTGCCTTTCATCACTTTTAGCTTTTTACACAGACGTGTAAAAATTCCCTTTATTTTTTATTATTTTGCTTTTCACATTTCGGGAACTTCAGAACATGAAAATGCAAAATGTTGCAAATTTTTACGTCAGACTAATTGATTCCTTTCTTCGTGGAGTTATGTGTGAGAATCGAAATGTCTGAATTGCGATAGACATGCATTGTTTCGGTGAGTTAAACATGTCATTTAAAGGTAATGGGCGCTTCATCAAACCTGAATGACACCTGAATGGCATAATAACGAATCTTAAAACTCGTACATCTCTTCCAATTCATGTCTAGAGTGTGAATAAATGAATCTTCCGTTACTCATTTATTGGGAAAAAGAAAGAATGACGTTTGCAGTATAGAACGAGAAATGAAATTGTTCATGAAGTTTGCTTCACCTTTTACTCGTTACTTCGTTGTTATACTTGGCTTATTTGTTGACTTGTTCCACTTATGTCCATTTTTTTATTGGCTCTTTACTTTTCTTTCTACTTGTACAAATTGGATTACTGCTGCACTTACGCTTGCTCTTTCATTGGCTTCTTTTCCCTTCTTCCTTAGTTTATCTACTACTAAATCAATCACTGTGAGTTTATTTGCTTATCAAATTCGAAGTACAATAAAAATAAAGGCCATATTTTGGACGGAAAGAACACTGCTTGTTAGTACTACAACGAATGCTTCCTCATTGCACATTTAGGACAACTGCTACTACAACAACATTTCGACTTTATTCCACAAAAATCAATTCCACTTCTTTTGCTCTTCTCTCCACCATTCTAGTATCTTTTCTAACTGATTCTCATCTTTTTAACTCTTCTCACTAGACCAGAATAGCGGTCAATTCACCTTTCCCATAGTCGAGGTGCTATTTGCTGAGAACCAGTTGGACAAAATACTGTCACTTTAGTCGGTAATGTTCCCACCTTTACCTGTTTAATTATATCATTTTTTTGACCTCTGATATTGTCATACTTATGATATATTAACTTTTATCAGGACACATTACTTGCTTATTATCTGAACAAAATCACGTCTTCGACTTACACAGGTTAAACTTCCCGACTCATCCACTATTCATTATCGCAAAGGAGAATTATCAGAAGTTAAATTACCACATGTTTTATCAGCCCAATGTCTAAGCAATATCATCACAGACTACATATTGGTCCTAGAACTCATTACGGCGCTTAAACAATTACTCGTCTCGAATATTCCTTAGCAATTCTAATTGCGATTTCATGGATGATATGATTCTTCAATGGGCTTTTTGCTGGCGAATTTGTAGCTTTCAGGATTTTCGTTCATCCTGAAAAAAGAAGTGAGATTGCTGATCATTTGGTGATCATTAATTCAGTCCCGATAACAAGCAATGTGTGTTTCAATGATCGGTCAACTGATGTTCGCTATAATAATGTTTATCACATTTGTGTTAACCATTATTGCATTTACCACGCCTGGTAAAATTCTGTCGTACTTCAATCACAAAAAATCGATATCCGGATCTTCTAGATGATCAATTTGGTATCCATCAAAAAATGTGCCCGTTGTAAAGATCAATTAGATGTGCAATCTACTACGGACAATTTAATACAATTGCAAATTACTTGAGAAATCGGCTATATTTTCTCCGATATCATTTATGAACTCAATAATGCATCAGTTGATAATCTGCAAAATTTGCAAGATTGAGGAAATAAATGCAATAAAGTAGATTTCATACTTAACAGATTAATTCATTATGAGTCTGCGACACTGAAGTTATGTTGTGAATTCAAGTAGGTAGAAGGAACTCTCAAAAATTTTCAAAATAACATTGTCTATAAACAGGTGCGATCATAGAACACTTGATAATTTTTTATTCATTAAAGCGCTGTGAAAGCAAGTAAAGTTATAAATTTCGCATGACCTTTTTGTCTTACCATAAGACAAAATTAGTTATATCATAAGGTTTAAGTACCATAAGTTAAAACTATTATAAAAATTTAAGGTTGGAAGTCATTTACGGTGATAAAAGGTCATGAGAGTACGGCAGAGAAGTATTTGCTACCAGAAACGATGGGACTTCTTTGGTGTACCTCACCTACAATCGGAAAAACTTCCAAAATCGACTACTGTAACTTGTGGCAGAATGTAAGTTTTCATGTCTTCTAAACACTTTGCAAGTATTTTTTCTTTTTTCGAAGAAGGCGGAAGAAATGTCATTATTTGTTGCATTAGTTATAAAGAAGATGTAAAAGTTGGCATTAATTAATGCTACCGAATTCCTTCCCATAGATCCAGCATCGTCCCTAGACTGCCTAACATTTTGTTAGTCTTGAACTTTAGGATAACAATGGGCATTTATTGTATAACAATTCATTTCATTCACCTAAAATAATTTATCCATTTGACACTACTAGATATCTTATCTGTGAAACACAATGATCTATAATGATAATTCATCAGCAAGATAAAAAGGAAATAATTAAGAATGGTGGATAATTTGTTAATTACAGAATAAACCAAGCTATGAGAAGGATGTCACTGTCCTGATGATTGCAACATTAATTCTCGAAGTTGGTGCACTCATCTGGATATCCGTAACATTCTGCGCATGCTGTTGCCGTGAATTCTGGATTCTGTTTCTACCCTTATCAGCTTTCTTGGCCACATTAACATTAGGCTTTTCACTGCTTATATATACAAATAACAATGAGAATTCATTCGGTTAGTTTCACTAATTTAATTTAAAATAGTTTCTATTAGAAATGATCTTAATTTATTTGTTTTACCAAAATATATTATCTCCTCAAACTCTTTTTCTTCAGTAATATTTTGATCAATTTTTGCAATAATTTCAATTTCGATCACAGCAGGAAGAAAATAAAAAAAAAAAAAAAAAAAACGAGAAGAAAAGATAGACAATAAAAGACGAAATTTGGTGTTTTTTTTTTAGCTTCTAATTTTAACAAAGTTCCGAAATTATCTGCCACTGCTTCCGGATATATTTGATCAACAAATTTAAAATTTATCTTTAGATATACTGGCTGAAAGCAAAGATATTGTATCAGGTGCTTATCATGTTGACTTTTCCTACAGCTATTATCTAGCCTGGATTGCTCTATTTTTGGCTGTTATTTGCATTCTGGTTGGTACTTTTGCTAAGAAACTTGCCCAGATTTGCTGCTAATTGTACGCTTTGTGCTAATTATGTGACAATGATTTACTTCTATTTCTTGCAGTCGTTTGACAGCAAAAAAAATTAGCACTTAAAACATTGAACGAATCAATTAAACTTATCCTATAGTGTTTGCTCCAACATTTTAAAACAGTCCAAAAATGTGCACATTAATTATTTTATTAAAGATCAAATATGATCAAGTTACTAGTGCTTTGTCCTTTACAGAGAACTGCGCAACAGAAATTGAAAAACAAAAAAAAAAAAGTTACTGCAAGTTTGCTTTCTTCACAGAAATAGAAAAATTTGAATTTGAATTAGTAAACACTACTTGAAAGTCAAAATTCCTTCGGCCTTTTAAATTTTAATCATTATTACTTGAATCTGAAGAAGAAGGAGTTATTTGGATTCATTTGAAATTTTTTGATTTGAAATGCAAATTTTTTAACAAGCATTTAATATGAACGAGTTTATATGAAAATGTTTTTTTATGACTCTATGTTCAAAAGCTCTTTTTTTTTCCTATTATTTTAATCAAGTGTTGTCATCAATATAAATCAGCTTGTTTAATAATATTTTATGATTTTCCGTCTTTTTTTTTGTCATAATATGTTCTGTTACTAAATTTACACATATAAAAAGTTTGCTTTACTATAGTGTGCGGCTATATGAATCGAAATTCCAAAATTTCCTCAAATTTTAAGGTTATTTTGCCGTAATCGAAATTGATTTTTAAGAAAGATATGAGAGCATCTAATAGTAAATTACAGGATAATTAATCACTATATTGCATTTTGTACAAGTTATAATGCGAAAATGTTTGAGTAATTTAGGCGCTGAGTAAAAATGATTAAGGAAATTGATAAGCTGAATTAATTCTATTCTGAATGTTACTACATTAGAAAATTAGACTCTGCAGAGCACATTCATTTTGGACTTTTCAAAATTCAATTCCCTAATGGAAAAGTCAGAAGGAAGAAGAAAAATAGATAAACAAAATGCTTTCAAGTGTCTAATTAGTCTGAGTGATCAACGACAAGTAGGCCAATTAGTGACAAGTGACTAATCCTATCAGAGATAGATTACGGAGATCCGTTTATAGTACTTAAGCATTTTCCACTGCTGTTCCTCGTAAGAACGAGATGTGAAGTTGTTTGGAATGTTAAATGCATCTATGAATTAATAATCAGTCTGAGAAATGATTGGAGTTGAAGTGTACACTGGTCATTGTTACTTGTTGCGGTCACTACCACTTATCATTGTTTATTGCAGCCATTATCATCATTGGTTAGTACGATTACTTCATTGCGATCTGTCGTTACTTATGATAGCTTCCATTACAATTCATTTATCTCGAATATTACTGATATTATCACTGTAAAGTACTCTTTATCATTATTGTTACTGTGAATTGACGCTATTACAATCGTTCGTGTAATTAATTACTGACATCTAATAGAATTGAAAATAAAATCACTATGTGTTTGTATAAGCAGCGTTGAGACTGATAAGACAGTGATAAGGGAAAGTGAAAAAGAGGTAGGAGAAAAAGAAGAAAGATGAAATGTGGGGATGGAAGAAACGGAAGACAGAGAGAGCGGAAATGGATAAAGCGTAGAGTAGTGGGGAAAGAATGATGGGCAAAATGAGGGAATGATTAAGGTGATTTAGTTGGGAGTGTCGACAGAGATTAGGAGTGAATTGTGGGGTGTTATTTTTGTTAAAACAAACAACAGAGATAGTAACAACAACAACAACAATAACAACAACAACGACAACAACAACAACAGCGACAACAACGACAACGACAACGGCAACGATAGCGTTATTCAAGTACATTTAACCCTTCACGCTTTATTTTTTAGGCGTAAAAGCCGTAGAAAAGATGATTGGACGTCACTGTTAGTAGTGGTTCTAGGAGATTTTGACGTGGTGATATGCGTGCAGAAACGTTTGAAGGGCGACTAGCGTAAAATATTAGGGGATATGTTTTGAATCACTACGTGAAATACGAATTACGTTTTATTCGAAAGTTACATACAATAAAACATTTTGGTGGACTTTTGTTCGATTGACTTCATAATTTATCCCCTACTTGTCACGTAGAATCTAACGAATGTGCTGTTCCTCTCACTTCTAAATCTATAATAATCCTGTACAAAAAACTTGAATATTGTGTTTTTTTGCAGAGAATATTCTGTTCTTTTTGTTCTTTAAAGACTTCCTTCCGTGGCTACCACTTCCAGCCTGTTGACCACTTTAATGTACCATAAATTTCAGAATGTCACTTGGGAGAGGATCCAGTCCAAGTGGAACCAGTGAAGCAAGTCAGTCTTCGTCTTACTCAACTAACCAGCGTGTAAGTTTGCCCTAATTTATTCCTTGGTATATATAATTAGAAATATAATGGGATGTACTGGTGGAAGAATTTTACTTATCCACCAATGGATGGGTAACTAAAGCCGAATAGAGGAAAGTTGCAGCATACTGTTAGTGTTTTCCGAAGAATTTTCTTTAGTTGGAGAAATGTATCTGGTAATTAGCATGATTATGCTTCGTCCAATCTTTCTATATTTTAGTATTCCCTTGTAATTAGTATTATTTTCATGGCTCGTTCTAGAAAAGTAGAAAATCGATAAAACCATCGACATCTCTGCGAAGTCCTCCACGAATACCCTTCAAGCACCTCAGTACAGTTTATGTTAGTTAAATTTAACTATCTTGAAATATGATCATCTTATTTTATTTCATTAATTAACTGATTTGACACTACTGACTGTTCTTGACGATTAATTCGTAACGTACCATGTACCAAGTAGGTGAGAGTGAACTTGGATTAAAGAAGTTCTGGGTAGCTTTTCATCAGGTTTTTTTTTGGAAAGAAATATTCTCATTATTAATCGTGAGAACGGTAAACATCTAATAATTTTACTTTTACTTACATATCACGATATTATTTATTGGTTAATTGTTTGCCCAAAGTTAATTCAAATCTAGTCTCATCTCAGAAAACCCACTTTTTTTTGAAGAGGAAAGTGCCTAGTTCAACGATTATTTATTTCAGGAAGGGCATAAGAAGACAATATATGGAGTTGCATTTAGTCCATATCTTATTTCTAATCCTCATTTTGCAACTGTTGGAGAAAATCGGGTATAGTTTTTGCTTTTTTTGCTTTTCCGAATTTCATTTACATTCTAATTTTTTTTTTCGAATATTTCAATATTCGAAAAAAAAATATTGATTGGATTGCTGTAAGTCTCATTTCACATTTTAGTCTGCCATTACAATNTATTCGAAAAAAAAATATTGATTGGATTGCTGTAAGTCTCATTTCACATTTTAGTCTGCCATTACAATTTCTCTATGATCGACATGTTCTTCATTTTTACTTTTTAATTAACCCTGCCAGTAACTGTCTTCTTCGTTATCCAGACTATACTGAATTATAGCCTACTATGATTTTATATACTTTTAGTAGACAGTAATCATCACTGCTGTGGAAATTCCGTATAATTCCAATAAATTAAACTTGAGATCTTATTGTTCATTAAAGTTCTGCAGTTCTGAGAATTAACTTTTATAGGTAACTGTATACGCGATCGCGAAAGATGGAAACGGTATAAAGCTGTTGAGAAGTTTCCATGATTCAGCGGTAAAAATATGATTATTATCTTTTACATTTAGCAGCAAATATTGCTTATGTAATTATGTACTTTCTATTATACATATGTAAAAAACTTGTGTTTTCAGTTATTAAACTTAATTTTTCTTCTACAGAAAAATGAATGGTTTTTCTCTGTCTGTTGGGCGTATGATACTGAGAACGATGTGCATGTCGTGGTTGCGGGTGGAAACCGTGGAATTATACGAGTAATTGATGTTGTAACTGGTGATCTCGTCAATGTCAGTTTTTTAGATCTGGCATATAATACTGGAATAAGTTATTGATTCACTGTGGTTTCCGGTTTTTTTTTCTTTTGTTTGCATATTTTATGACATTTAAAGCAAGGTTTAAAATTACTTCAGAGTTTGATAGGACACGGTGATGCTGTAAATGATGTTCGTGTTTTCCCAAACGATTCCATGATCATTGCTTCGGCTAGCAAAGATTTCACAGCTAGGATATGGAATATTCATAACAGTGCCTGCTTAGCTATCCTTGGGGGAGTTGAAGGTCATTTAGACCAGGTTATATCAGTGGTAAGTTTATGACTGAGCTTATCCTATTTCTGCTACTTTCTAAATTTATTTTTCACTGTTGGTAGTATTAAAAAAAAATGCTACCCCACATTTTCGCTTGATATGAATTATACAATGTTAATTTTTATGTAAATTATTTCATTTGATTATCGACTGACTCAGTAAGCATAACTGCCCATTTTAATTACTTTATAGGACTTTGATGCGGAAAGTGAATATTTGGCATCAGCAAGCATGGATCATACAGTCAAGCTATGGTATGTTGGAAAGGGAAGTGGCGTTGATCGACTGGTTGAACAGTCCAAAGCTGATCTGAGAGTAAATCCTATTTCGCTTTATCTTTTTTCTCATGGAAAAGATTAGTCTAGCTTTCAGTAACATTTTGTTCAGCTGAACTTTTGTATTTCTACATTGTTGTAAAGTGTGTAAAATTTGTTTACTAACTTCACCATGTATTTCGACGTTAGGTAGAATGGTTGAGTTGGGACTGGAATTTATCATGAAAATTTATTAGAAAAATGAATAGGTAATACTCTTGTAATGGTTCGTGTAATATCACTGCCTTACTTCCAAGTATTTCATTTATGTTTTATAAGATAGTTGAAGATGTATCTCTGTCAGTATCAAAAATATTTTGCAGCTAGTTGATTTCCCAGCCGAAATACATTATCCACGTTGTAGCACCCGCGATGTACATACAAATTACGTTGACTGTGTTCGCATCTTCCACAGGCTTATATTTTCCAAGGTAAATTTGTCAATTTATGCATTGCTTGCTATCTCGATTACGTCGCTTTTATTTTCATAAATTATTCCAGTGATTTAGAAGAGCTTGACTTAGATGGGCGATGAATGGTGCATTTTCATTTCATTTTTTCAATGCAGTACTTTGAACTTAAATTGATTCATTTAATTATCAACCGAAACTGATTTTAGTCAACTGAAAACGAAATAGCCTTATGGAAATTTGGTGATTTTGACGATATGGTCGCTGGACAAGGTAATAAGGTTAAGACTGAAACCTGCGTTATTCATTTTCGCCAGATGGAATTGCCCGAAACCAATATGTGGTATATAAAATTCGAAATTGATCCACTGGAAAAGGTAATTTATAGAAATTCCTCATTTTATTTTCTAACAACTTTCAATGAGTTCTATTCCCAGTTAAATCCTGAATATTGTCTTGTTTACTTTTGTGAATGCTTCACTCGATTTGATAATAAATAAAATCATTTAAACTATCGAATCCTGTGTATATCGTCATGTGCTGCAAATCACTCTTTTCCCAGTATACGTAGAATATGAATTAGATATTCAGACTGAACGTTGTTTTTGAGATGCTTGCTTATTGTAAACTATTAACCACTTTATATTATTAAATTTCAGTACCTCGTTTGTGGTAATCAAAAGGGTGAAATTCATGTATGGGAAATTAACAGTGGCTCATTGCCATCTGTGAAAAGGTTTGTATTTGTTTTTTTCTTTCTTTTTTCCATGTACAGTGTGGATGAAGCTTGATTTATTTTTATGATGTATATATCTGAATTTATAACTATAGTTTTTAGGCTTAATTATTTGTATACTGCATAATCAGTCCTATTAGACACATATCTTATTTGATCAGTGGTTTCATCAAGTATGTTTCTAGTAATTACGTGCTACGTCCAAAAGATGTTGGTTGTGCAATAAGACAGGTTGCATTCAGCCCATGTGGTCAACATATAATTGCCGTAGCAGACGATGCTAGTATATCCAGGTTTGCAAGACGGATGTGATATTTGCACAGGAAATAATTTATTAAAATTAGTTATTATATTTCACATAATGAGTCCATGCCTGAGATGCTTATGAACTAGGTAACTGAAATATAATGATGTCGAAGTTTCAGATTTCTCCACTTTGAAAATTTTCGATTTTTTCTCCTCACTTTCACGGGTGCTTAGCAATATTCTTCCATCGCTATCCTATGCTTTCATTACAGAAATTGTAGGGACATTTCTACCTCATTTTATTATGTGTATTTATACGGGTCCTTCTTTGCTTCGATTTCGAAAACAACTAGATAGCTGATTGCCAAATGACCATTTTATCATCTATATGTGTGGTTCTTGTTATCCCGGATTCAGTAAATATATGATCTTTTTATCACTTGTAAAATACATTCCATTCCAGTAAACTGTACTAGGCTTATTCAAATGAGCAGTGATCAGAATTAATTCATATCCTTTAAATTGCTATTTTCTTGTGGCAGTTGCTATTACATGTGTTGTTCAGCTTCAGAAATGGTACGGAAGGATCACGATGAAACTAATGATAGTGCCCTGATTTTCCGCCCTTCATTTTTCCCTAGCGCTATCTTTTTTTTCTTTATCAGTCCAAACTATGATTTCGAATTACTTTGAGCTCAAATTTGAGAGACCGAGGAAATTTTGGCTAAATGATATCATCTCGAATTCAGTCTGATTCCCTTCTGGATTAGCAATATTACCTGCTTCGCGAAAGATAATAACTCCAATAAATTATATTAAAAACAGTAAATAAACTTGGAAATAGGATTATTGAAAGTCGATCTATGCGGTCGGCGGTCCAGCTACTTGTCTGGTGCTTGAATGAAAAACGTGCTTTTCGCGGTCGATTTCGAAAAATCCCGGTATCTTTCGAATCCAGAAGTAGTGCTTCGTCTTTCTGCCTTAGACGATTTGCGCTAAAAGTGATTTTAATTGAATTTCCAAAGGGATACGAACTTAATAATCACTTTCGAGTTTAAATTACTATAGGTTCCTTTTTTTTTTTTTTTTGTTCGCTACAGTAGAGGAAAAAAAGCACTTTGAATACTTTGATGCATTTCTCATATAGTCTTAAAATGCCGGAGCTCACTCCCATGAAGTGAATCAGATTTTATCGGAATTCAATGTTGGATAGATTATGGCTCCATTCAAATAGTAATTATTTCTGGTATAATTATTTAATTTTAAATTTTATGCATCCAAAAATTTCGACTTAAATTGAGTTGTTTTAGTTCGAACTACGCTACTAGGGAAGTTGTGCAATAATTCGGCATAATTAAATTTCTTGAATATCAAACCATAAATCTCCTTTCCCAATACTACCACGAATAATTACGTTGCTTCCGGATAACGGTGCAAGAACTGTTTGGTTAATCCACGGATTGATCGGAGGACTATTGCAACCACTAAAACAACCAAGTCAATTTGGGCATAAATAAACGATTCAGATTGCTTTGAGAGAAAGGGAGAAATCCGAAAATTGAGAAATGGTGGTGAATATTTTGTTTGGAGCGAATAATACATGAATATATTGCACCACAGGTAATTATTTGATTTGTCCATTAATCCCTTAAAAAAAGTATATTTTCCTCGATCACATTTGTGCTTTGTTTATGTCTATTCAAAGGACCATTTACCTGTTACTACCTTGAGGAATATTATCAACAGTTTCCTTATGATATATGATTGGTGAGTGTTTTCGACTAACGTATAGCGGTGGTGATCGGCTGGTGCGTTTCTTGGACAGTTTTTTCGTGGTAGCTGTCTAAAATAGATCATAATAGATACAGGAGATCTTGCTGAAGCTTATTTTAAACAAAAAAGTGAATGAGAGGTGTCATAAATGGTAAATTTCATTCATTCCGGCTGAGAATGTTAGAGCATTTTGTACTTTCAAGAGGTTCTTGCTAACAAATGTAGTCTGAAGGCTAAATTGTGGCTGATTAATAATTTCAAATTTTAAAATGAGGAAATATTTGATAGTTACTTCACTGCGAGCATTCATTGAACCGATAATAGCTAATTCAAGAAGTGAGCAAAATACGAACGAAAGGCACGATAGCATCCAAACATCTGGTATAATTAATTATAGTGGAATATTGAGCATTTTTCTTTAGATCATACCTCACTTCACTCTTCAACTTTTACTTCGAAAATTGAATTTTCAAATTGTCTTGTTCTTTTTTTGAATTGGAAAAAATTATTGACGAAAGAAAAAAAGTAAATATTCACTAACCAAATGCTTTAACATAACTGACGCGAGGCAAATTTCGCATGATGTTACCGAAATGAAAAGTTAGAGCAAGAAGTGAATTAACACCAAGCATTGTACGTGCTGGGATCATTTTAGCACTTAAGCAAAAACTAATCCAGCTAAAAAGTTTCTTCATCTTGGCGAACTTTTTTGCCGAAAAAGAAAAAACCAATGAAGACGGAAAATTAGGGAGATTCATGAAATCTGAAAGAGCAAACTGATCTTCTAATGACATCATCTAACTCCAAAATTTAACTCCCAAAATCTTCCTATTACAACTGCAACTAATTTTACAAATAGTCAAATTTGTCAAATTTTATTCCAAACTCATCAGAATTTTTTTTTTTTAAAGAAAAAGGGTGGAAAAAAAAATGAAAAATTAACGAAATGATTGACTTCAATGCAAATACCTATCATAATGGATGAATTTAATCAATCCTTATATCATCCATTTGGTAAATGATTTTACTATGATGAATGATAAGTTTCCAGCAAATCCAGAGAAATGATAAATTATATATCTACCTGATAAAAATGGTAAGATAGGTTGGAACATATGCTTGAAATATGTACCATCCGTAACGTCTAGTAAATGTAAATGTCATTGTTAACTCATTCCAAATACCAGCCGGATATGTCTATAATGGAAGCCTGATTTTATCAGAGCTGATTTTTATCACTTGAAAAATCACTGAAAATCAATTAGCTGGTACCAAAGTTGCTTTAATGTGCTTTAATATTGCTTAGAAATAGTAATTCCTGGGAACTGCATGATTGATGGAATCCTCTATCGGTCGAATGATCAGCGCTTTTTTCGTTAAACCGGTGACAGAAATAGTTTAAATACCTCTGTTAGTCATTTAAATCTCTCTCCATCATTCCATCAATGCTTTTAAAATGCACTTCATTAATTGAAAAAATGAATTTCTTAATTTCACTATTAATTAATTAAACAAACATTGAAGTCTCCGAAAGCGTTCTCTCAGTGCAAATGAATACACACAGTCGATTAAAGGATTAAAATTTTATATTGAAAAGTGAAATTGTGTACCACATGTGCAATCGATGTATTATAATTACTCAGAACGAAGTCAGGTAAGATTATTTGATCTTTTAATAGTATTAGTGGTTCTTTTGTATTGATCCATCGCATATCAACCTCCTAAACAAGTTATCACTTAAGCATTTCAGAAAAATGAAAAAAAAAAAAAAAAAAAACAAAGCGAAAAAAAAATTGGGTTCTTCTGAAGTTAGCAGCTTCTTCATCTCCTTTCTTTCTTAATTAATGAATTTCACATGTTTAATGAATCTAATGCTTCATCTAATTACATTCACTTAACAATCATCAATTATTGACGATTTTTTTCCTTATTCTACTCTTGCAATGAGGAGCTTTTTATGTGTTATTTCAAATATTATTTAGCTTTTCATTTAGCTCACCTTTTTTCTACGTTAACTGGAATGCTTTTCACCTATTCACAAATTTATTTGTTATTTGAATAATCAACTTTTATCCCAAACGCAGTTGAAAGGTTTAATTATTTTTTATTTTGATTAAACGTAAGTGTTTTTATTATATTAAATTTGTATATTTAATTTACTAAAATACATATTGTGCAAAAAAAAAACGAAGTTTAGAATCTTTTCTTAATTTTTATCAAGATTTGAATAAATTAATAAAAATCTCTATCAGTTTGAAATGCTAAACGATAAAAGTCAATAGCTATGATAAAGTTCAAAAATTTTACCTAAATTACAAATTCATTTTGCTTAGAAATTTGAACATTTTGTTAGTAAAGATATATCAGAACTAAAATATTACAAAATCTCCACCTGATTATTATAACTAAAACTTTGAAATGTTAGCAGGCACGTTTGTTCATCCATCGGAAATGATGTGAAATCCATTTGACATGGTCCCTTTACCTGCACCCTGAAAATTTTAACAGTGATTTTCAACGACTATTATTACAAAAGAAGAAATCATACTAACGTCATTTCTCAGCTAACAAATTTAAATTTTAAATTTATGTCTGCTACTTAATTAAAACAGTTCATTTTCTGCAATCTATGTGACCTGACAACGTACGCTACTAATCTTTTCTAGCAGCGGGATTTTTCTCGCAAGAAAAGATTAAATCATTTTTGAAAGTGGGAAAGTGGGAGGGAAAAAAACAAAAGGACGAAAGGAAATTACTAAGCTTGTAATTAGTTTGCAGTTGTGATTTTTGGAATACCTGTAATTAGCCCATACTGTGCCGTTTGGATAAATCATAAGGAAAAGATTGGTAAACGGTGATTTATGAATACTGGCTGATTTACTATTAATGAATACTGTATTAGGTTTCCAAATTTGATCTAAAATCTAAAAATACTTCCTTTTTTAGAGAACTTTAAAAAAAGAGGTGAGTGATGGTGATGGATCAAAATGGATTTTAATTTCATTTCATTCATTGAAAGTTTCCATCTTAAAAAAGGCTGCAAAAAAAAAAAAATAATTGCGGAAGTTGTCAAGTAGTATTACCTCCCAGCAAACAGCAAGCAAATAAATTTATAAAAGAAAATATGGCAGTGCTAAAAACCTGAACTTTTAAAACAACTATAATCAGATCAACAAGCAGGAATATTGCTGAATTGCATGAATATAAAGAAGAATTTTACTGTTACTAAGATTTTAATTTTAATCCAATTATACCTCACATAGATTAGCATAATTGAATAAATAATGCAATAACTCTCTGAAAGATTTTGTCAATCAATCAAAAATATGCCATCTTGAAATGTTCATCAATACCATGATTAATTGTTATATTGTAAAAAAATATTTTTGGAATGAATTAGATCACCTCATTGCTAAGTGATAAATTATACTTGCATGGATTCATATCATCGTATCTAAGTGCCTTATCAACCCATAATTCGGTCACATAAATATCCATATCAAAATCAGATGTGATTTCATTTATTGAATTAACTTCTTGCACCCAAACCTAAATATAATTTCTTTATTTTTATTATCACACCAATCGTTAATTAAACAAATAATATCATAAGAAATAGTAAAATGAAACTTACTGAATTGCTTTTTGATATCATAAATAATGTTCCTATCAAATACAAATTTGTGATTTATTGCAAAATTTGA
The DNA here is from genome assembly GCA_003640385.1 of Setaria digitata. NCBI lineage: Eukaryota > Metazoa > Nematoda > Chromadorea > Rhabditida > Setariidae > Setaria > Setaria digitata. Next base: position 111,936 of record RCAB01000144.1, read on the forward strand.
AAGCAAATTCTAGACATTTAAGCTAAACTAAACCTCAATCCAAACAATAACACCTTCCTCCGATGGAGTTTTCCGGGCTTTGTATTTTTTCAACAAAATTTCGATTATTTTTTTATCTGATGTGCAAGCTTGATCAATTTCATCGTATTCTACATCAATAAATGGTGTTTCAGCAATACCGATCGGTGGTTCAACTGAAAGGTGGCATCGTTAAAATAATAATTTGTAAAAATTGTTAAATTTCGAATTTTTAAAAATAAGCATTAATAATAGTATTGTTGTATTCACTGGCAAATATCTTTGAATATGCATTTGTAGAGAAAAAAACTTTCATAATATCTTCACACTTCGAGAACAGAACTTTTACATCGAACGAAGCAAGTCATAATAATAGATTCCTACTTTCACATAATGAGGTGTATTTCATAAAACTTATTCAGATATTTGGGATGTAAGNTAGTTTCAGATATTTGGGATGTAAGCAGTGAACTTGAGCTGCGTTCACTTGATAGTTTCTGAAAGTGAAGAAGAACCTCAGGATTCATATGTGAGAATGAGTTATTCATTCAGAAAATATCTCTAACAAATCTAGAGAAAAGAGTTGGCAAGAAGCGGAGAAAATTTGAGGTGGAAAAAGTAAAAAGAACGGTGAATTTTGCTCACCTGACACGCTTTCATCCATCATTTCGAAAAATTCTGGCACATTTTCACCTTTTACAATGGTTTCCTCTAACTGAAAAACTCAGTGATTTATTATTAGATTGAATACAATACTTAAATACTTATCATTTATTAAATATTCATCCAAATCTAGATGATGTATTTACAAAGTTGGCCAGATACTACTCTGATAATTAACGGTTGTCTAATAAATAACAAATTATTTTGAATGGAATCATTTACTGCTTAGGATTTGTAATGTAGCTTTTGGACACTTTTTGAGAATGCTATTCTGATAATGACCATTAGTTTGCTGCTTTAGCATAATCACTCTAATTGTAGTCCCTTTCATAAATTTTAAGTTAAATTTTTCAAAAATACTGGATTGTACAGTTGCAGCTCGTTTACCTGAAAATTTTGAAGATCAGTCGTGTCATCCTGATCACGCTGTTTCCGATTGAAATTTAAATCTTCGATACACATTAACTCGGAATACATCAATAATAGTGGAATGCTATGGATACATGAGAGATACATGACACATTGAGTGCATCGAACCTACAGGTGAGTGACTAAACAGGTGAATAGGAAGTTAATGCTTTTAGCACGGAATTCATCTTGGTCGACTAGTGTTGAAACTTTTACTAATAAGAAAAAGGAAAGTAGTAACTTTTGGTGTAGCAAAGTACCATTAACATTTCAAAAAGATGTTTAACGTTCGCAATGTACGAAAAAAGAAAATGGAAAATTCATAGCTGTTGAATAAATTACTTTCACACCTTGGACACTACGAATGTTTTGGCTGAGCCAAGTTGCTGCATGAGAGGCTTGTTAAGTTTTTCATCAGCATGTAAACGAAATATGTCTCTGACACTGGGATTTATAATTCTACTTTAGACTGTACGATTGTCTGCTCTGAGTGTTATTGCTCAAATTTAATAAACTTCACATGCAAAAAGTTCTGTTTGAAGAACTAAAATGCGAAATAGCACGAACTGAGAGTCAATTTTGTGCATTAATTACGAACAGAATAATTAAGGGACGAAAATAAAATTTACTATCTCTAGTTTGTTTGCCGGTGAAAAGTCAAACAATGCTAAGAAGAAGTAGCTGACTAAGGAATGATTAAATTTTGCTATAGCTGTTTAAATGCTATAATAACTCGAATGAGGTAATCTTAGTAAAGTTGAAAAGATTAAGACTATGAGCTAAAATGACAGATAAGAAGCTACTCACTATGCTCTTCTCTTGGATGATAATTAAGTTTGCCATATCCATTTGGTGATGTAAATTGAATGAAATATGACAATAAATGTGATGACAAAAAAAGATTAAAAAAATGTTTAAATTTAAAATTTTTTTGTTAGAAAGCAATTAAACATGATCACTATTTAAATCCAACAGATCACAAGATGCTTTCAGCCAGTTGAATCCCAAAAAACAGAAAAAAAAAAAAAAGAAAATTGGTAGCAATATGAAGCGGCAGTGCATCAACCATATTTTATATTGCAAATTTGAAATAAATTACGAATGACTAAATTTCGGGCAAATTTGATAAATTTTAAGTGAAAAAAGCACTTCAACTATTAAAAAGAAATGTTTGAATAGATGTTTTATAATAACTCTGCTCTTCACCGTGAAAAAATAATTGTCAAATTTTTAATAAATGACGAATTTAATTAAACCAGAAACAAATGGATGTATGGAAAAATAAGTGGACGAAATTTGAAGTGTAAAGATGTAAAAATAGCATTAGGTCAGTTTTGATTAGTTATTTTATTTGAATTTAAAAAGAGAACAAGTTATTAAATATTCTTGGGAATAAAATTACCTGTTAAGCAAATAGAAGAAAAATTTATTTTTTACAGTAATGCACTTGATAAATTGACGATTTCACTCATCACTGGTCGGTCAGCTGCTTGCAGGATAGATTTGAACACTTTTTTGATTTACAAGATATGGTAACAACAAAAAAAGTATGCTTGAGCTTTTTCTTTGAAGATATTAATCGGTAACTGAAAACCGCAGCATTAATAAATTTCTTTTCGTGCAAACTTCTGTCTTCTCCAACTTTTTCCGCTTTTCAAGGCTTACCTGAATAATTAGAATATAATTTGTCTGAAAAATAGACGACTTGAAATACATAAAGTACTGAATTAGAAAAGCAATAATAGGCATGAAGAAGCAGTGATTGTTAAGAAAAGAAACTGAAGCACCACCTTTGACACTGGTACGACAGCATTTCGTTACTACAACTTTTATTTGTCTTACTGGAAGTCATTCTCTAGAAGAAAAAAAAAACAGAAAATAAAGAACTTTCCCGTAAATGTACGTAAAAGATCTCTGTCTCAAGCTAAAATACCTTTTTTAAATCTGTTACAGTCGAAATTGAGAAATGTTAGGCGAGCGAACTTACAAAGTTTCTCTTCAACAAATTTATTTTTCGCTTTTCACTTTTTATGATCGCAAGGTCGTACGAAAAGAAATCCAGCAGAGGCAGGAGCAATATGTAAATCCATTTGAGGCGCAATTTTTCTCTGGACCATAGAAATATTAGAAAGTTAAAATCGTAAAATATTAGCATTTGGATATTTGAATGGTTAAGAAAGGCAAAAAGAAAAAAATGGCTTTGAAAAAACTTTAGGATTAGAAGAAATTGAAAAATGTACTAGAAACCTAAATATTTTCTCATAATGTCTCTATGCCATTAAATAAGCAAATTTTATCAGCTATAAAGTGGGCCAATTTTCACAAATTAGCCAATTTCAGAATTCACAACTCAAACACATACATATTAAAATGTTTCGCAGGAAAATTTTGACATGCTGGTTAATAAATTCTTTGTAAGATTTCTGATTGTCTCGCTTTTTTTCGTATTCATGAAAAGTGAAATAATAAAAGAAATTGGTGAGCAGGGAAATGAAAAAGTATTTCCAGTTGAAAAAAAAAAAAAAAAAAAAAAGAGTAAAACTGAAAGATGAACTGTGGAAGAGATATGAAATTTGAATTAAATAACTGAAGGATCACAGCTGAGTAGTTTCAAAATCCCAATGAATTTTTCTTTTCCTCCTATTTCTGTTCCTTATTAGAAAATGGCAGAAACGATTAGCTAGAGAAAAGTCATGTTGCTTGCACAAGTTCAAGCCAATAACGTGTCTTAATTGTATTTTGCAAGAGTTAATAGTTTTTAAATACAATTTTCAAGCATTTCAGTGATATCATTCTTTCCTTTTTTATTCAGTTCTAATTTCAAACATTCACAGTAAAATTAATTGAATCACTGATTTTGCTGGATCAGATGTTATTATAGGCTTTTCTATAATCGCTTATCAATTAAAATTTTTGAATCAAAAAAAAGAAAATTCCAAAATCAAAAATATAAATTTTTAGGAAGTTAACTTGTCAAATACATTATGCGATTTTTTTCGTTAATAAAAAACCAGGCAGGTGATGAATTTTAAAAATTTTCGCTCAAAAATTTTATTTTTTTTAAATCTAGTATTGTACACCCTCTACAATTAGCACAGCTTTTTTGCTTTTTTAATTAAATTCAAATTAATTTCCTGGCTGAATGAATGTAACTGATAAAAATGCAAATTCGAATACTGTAAAATTTTCAAACAAATTTTAAAAACAATTTTCATCTTATTTGCTTAATTTTTGTTTAGAAGAAACTAAGTTCATGCTTTTTGGTGCATCTCGGTAAGTTAACAAGAAAGCAATCCATCTCTTAAGATATTACATAGAATTCAAAAAGAAAGGAAGGAGAAAAAGTGAAATGAAAGTTGCATTAATGATAAAAGATGAAAAATTTACCAGCCAATAGTAATTATTAGATAAATAATACCTGCGCTCTTTAATTATTTGCTTATTTTGAAGCAATATTTTCATTTCTATCACATATTGTGAAAAATTTTGACTGGTAAAACTTTTTCAAAGTAATTATGCAAATTTTTTCCTCGGCTTCAAAATTTGGAAATTTAAAATACAAAAGTTTGGAAAAAAAAAGAGACTTAAAGGTTCGGGAAACTTGAGATATTTAACGATGAAGTCAAGAGGAGACAAGAAAAAGACTATTGTGACTAAACAATTAAATTTTAGAGACGGTCTATTTCATTAGGTGGTTCTCCATTTGTTTTTGTCATTTAATGCAACTTTTTGTCATTTGAAAAAAGCAAACAATTTTTTTTGCTTGCAGCTTAGAAAAAATTTTCAACAGTTTTTATTATTCAGAAAAGTATGCATTTATGGCTAATGTTTGTTATTATTAAATGAGATGGCATAATTAAAATATGATCTATAGTTCGCATTAATTAATTGAACAATAGTTCGAAATCATTCGAACAATATTTTCAGCAAGTAGCAGAAAATATTTATCTGCTAACATTTTTTCATAACCAAACATATTTTTGTTATTTAATCAGTAGTTATCTAAGGAATGATAATGCTTTCTTCTGATGCTGAAATTATATGTAAAACGGACAAATAAAGAGAAAAGAGATTGGAGGAAGAAGTTTAGTCGTTCAAGTTTTTCTCGCGAAGTAAAGCTAAATGGAAATTTTCAACAAATAATTAGTTTGGTATGGTGGAAGAAAGCTTGAATGCACATGTGGTACTTCACAAATATGAATTTTAGCGATTACAAAGGAAAAAAAAAAAAAAAATTGAAGGAAAAAAGCGATATAAGTAAGCCATTTGTTTTCTGAAATGTAATAGGCTAATCATCGGAAGCTGATTGTAATTTTGCTTCTAGGAGATGACAAATATGAAAAGATTTGCTTCATCATACTCATGCATACTCTTCAGATGCGCTCTTCCATAATCATTTCATTTTATATTATAACTCAGAAAATCTTATTTATGCGGTGAGCTCATTTTAAAATATGAAAGGCTTCTACTTGAAATCTCGATCATCTAAATTCTCAATATCTAGTCCTGTAGATTTCTATAATTAACACTGGTAATAGTACAAAGAAGTAGGGATATGACCAACAAAAAAAAAAAAAAAAAAGCAATTCAACCTAAGAATGCGGGATTTTTGATAGAAAGTACTCTGAAATTCCAGTTCAGTATTGAAGAGTTTCAAGAAGAAGGAAATAAGGTCGTTTAGAAAACTTATTTTAAAGCAGTATTTTTCATATTGAATCCAAGATAAGCTCAACTTTTATTTCAGCTTGTTAATAAAGCTTTTTTTTCAATTCAAAAGTGTGCAACTGATCATATCTAATAAGTAATTTAAAGCATTCAGAAAAATAAAAAATGAAAAAGAAACACTTTTATAAATGCTTTGTGCGACTGTGAAATTACTAAAACTATCTTCTATACTTTGGAATTTTCTACAATCATCGATAAAGGCACTAAAAGAAAAAATAAAAAAAAATGCCCTTTAGAGCTCCAAGGCTACAGATGGAATTTAAAAAAAAAAAATGTTTTTAGTTTCGATAAAATGAATCAATGGAAGGTAGTCATAAACATTGTCAAACTAACAGTATAGGACAAAAAATAGTAATGAAAGAACAAAGGAGGGACATTTATTTCAACAAAAATAGACACAGAAGCCAAGACAAAAAAAAGGAAAAATGATTAATTTTCCATGTCAAATTAGCAAAAATTAAGCATTATCGAGGAAGTAATCGGCGTCAGTGGTCTCAATAATAAGTTTCATAACCTTGAACTATTCTCATGAAAATAGCATAACTTAGAAGAATTATCTTTGCTTAACTTTTTAGTCTTTTTTCCTTGCTTAAAGCTCAGCTTTGATAATAAGGAAGGAAAGAATTTCAAATGAGAACAGAAGCAGCTGAATTCTCGTTCGATAGTTTAACAGCCTAAAGCATAAACTGCAATATTTCTAATGTAGTATGCCATTTTTGAATGCTCATCTTACATGAACCTATCAGAATATACGGAATTGTAAGACAAAATCAAAATATGGATTCTCAATCATTACTTCTGAGAAAGAAACCTTATCACTTGAAATTATGATATTATCATTACTAGAGTACTTCATATATATATTTTTAGCATATTATTAAATTAAAAAAGTAAATTAATTAAATAAATAAGTAAATGAATAAGCTGATCGATTAAAGAGTAACTTAATCATTAAATAAATAAATAAGTGAATAGTGGTAAAATAAGTGTGCAAAGAAAAGGAGAAAGTAAAAAGGTGATGAAGAGAGTAACTAGTGAAAAAGAAAAGTGCAGGAAATTTCTCAAAAAAAAAAAATCTTTCCGAGAAAAATCATTATTCTAGTAAGTAAGTATCATCACTCTCTGTTTCAACTTAATTATTGCCCATCCAGAAATTTGCATTATTTTAACCTAGTTAAAGAAGAATGAGGTGAATACTTCCTTTTAAATTAATTGAACACACCAAATTATCCTCAAACTTAAAAATACACAATAACTTTAATCACCATTCTCTCCTGTTTATAATTCCAATTATCTCCAAAGTAAAATTAGTAACATTGTTTCAAGTATGAGTTACTTCGCATTTTATGTCCGCATCATAATTTGATTACAATCACCCACTTGATTGGATTCATACTGTATTTAACATTCGAGCATGGAGAAAAAAATGCATTGTGAAGTGAAGGTGATGAAAAATTAATATTTGAACGAAAAAAAAAGCTTCATTCGTGCTTATTTTTTACAGCGAAAAATGCCCAGCAGCAAAGTCATGAGAGAACTTCATATGTTCTCAGCAAATATCAACTGTCATCGAACAAATGTTATTGCATTTTCGCCTTCATCTTGATTTCCTTCATTGCAACTTCACTTTAGCAGTAATTTTTGTTATTTTAAAATGATTCCCCATTTCTGAATTCGATTACTCAAATCTCCAGTTTATATGATTGTAATGTGAGCTAAACTGCCATTCTGTCTCACTTCTTCCCTCACGCTATGTCGGCATTTTAAGCATATATTTGAAACTCGATTAACAAAACCAAGAATTTTTAAATACAGATGCACCCCATCAAATGGTAGGAACAAAATCAGAGAAATCAAAATCAGAACAAGATCAAAACTTCATGCTACAACTAATTAAATTAAGTATATCGCCGTTCGCTCTCATTGCTTCCCCCAAATTCGCTGTTAATTTCGAAATTATGCAGATAGATTTATTACATAGAAGCATAATGGACAAGGACCAAATGAGAGAAAATGATAACCAAAAGTTTTTTTAGTATATCACTTATTTTTTGAATGATTGAAAGTTCCCCTTCATCACCAAAATTGACAAATGAACTCGTTCTGCGGAACATTTATCACCCAGCGGTTGCAAATTTATTTTTTATTTTTATTCAAAACTTTTGCTGCATTAATATCAGTTTTTATAAATTATATGCAAAATTTATAAAAACCGGCCCTAAATGTATCGGGAGGATTTGTTTGCAACAAAATTGGAGAAATCGCATTTACTAGCCGGACGAAATTTCATCATTAGATTTTAGAATATCGAGAGTGATTAAATGGATATCATTTGGAATAATTTTAAAAGGTCAATGTTGCTGCAGCATTAATTGAATTCGGAGTGCCATCAATATGTGTAATATTATAAAGCAAAGAAAGTCACTCTGATCCGTTCAATCGGTGATCGGAAGTCTGGAGTGGTGAGGTGAGAATGAGAGGAGAAAAAAACGCTTCCAAATCTAAAATCGATCATTTTCCTTTTTCAGTATTTCGTTATAAATGTTCTACTGAAGCTTTGCTATGATCACATCGTTATCCATCACGAAGTATGTTACAGATCTGAAAGAAAGTCTCCCTGTTAATTATATGCATTATGGAGAAGTGGAAAAATGATATCATTATCAGAATGTGCATATCAAATATTTTCGTTTTAAATTCAGCATCCAACTGATAAGCTACAGTTTATAACATGTCTAAAGACACAGCAAGAAAATACATAATATAGTTGAAACATTCCCACTAAATCCTTGATTCACCACTGAAAATATTCGATACAGTGATAACACTCGCGAATAGCAGGCTTCCAATTAGCTACTTAGTAATTTACTTCTTGATTATAAAACAATAAGGCTAACCAACAAGGAAGGACCAGATGCCATGCTACATCAATGCTTCATGTGGTAGAATAACAAACAGAATGGAATATTAAGTGTTAGAAATCAGGGTCAAAACAGTAAATGGAAGTAGTCGACACACAATTCACCAATATGAGGATGCAGAAATTACTGAAGTGCTTGAAATAGCGTATTTCAATATTCTTATTTCCAATAAAGCGTTTCGATTAACCAATCTGATATCTTGCTGAGCTACAGCGTTAAACCGTGAAGTAACTTTGATACAGCAGAAAAATATTAGGAATCACAATTAGAAAAATGATTCACTTTCTCGATTATCTCGACATTTTTCATGATGATAACAGTAATAACATTAATTTAAAAAGATGGAAAACAACTTTCTTACTGCGCAAAATGAAGCAATTCATCGGACACGATGTTCAGTTCAATACGTAAAGGTTACTCAACACGAATCACTGTTCACATTCGCTGAACCGGAAGTGAACAGTTCGAGATCATTCCATAACAATTCCTACGTTGCAGATATGTGCAGAGTGAAGAGAACTTCCCTACAAATCAAAAAGCTAAGAGGAATTTGCTAATTACTACAGATTATATCGTTAGCGATCATTGGGACAATTATAAAAAGAAGAAATTATGAACTACGAATTCCAATGTCCCTAATATGTGCAGTTCCATTCTCTTTAAACAATTTGCAAATAGAAGTGAAAAGAAGTAAAAGATATGAACATTTATTGCCAGGTAACATTTAATTTTTGTTATTATCTGTCTTTATTTATCAGCAATCCATGTACATCTTTTTGTTTACTATGCCTTTTAAAAATCTTGTCTTGTATTGAATATGAATAGTCTTTCTACTTTTTCATTTACAGTTTAGCTTAAAAATAGAATAAAATAAATTAATTATGTTTGGTCACAGATTTTGCTGGAATTTTCAATAGGAGCTAAATTATGTAAAAAAAGAATTACTCTCCTGTCCGACAAATACTTTTTTTGGTTTCAAATTTTGAGCAAAAGAGAAAGAAATCAAAAGTTAAACAATTTTTGTCACATTTGGTGAAATACGATTCACATTTATCAGTTCAGCCTGCTTGCAAAATTAATTTAACTTGTTAATTCAGTTAACTTTCACTGTTAAGAAAATTTCTCTTTCCAGAAAAAATTATAAAATATGAATTCCGACGTCCGATGTACTTTTTTTTTTATAATTTTTTTTTTGTTTGTTGTTCATTTTCTTCCTAATTCTACTTCGTTTAAATTGAAGAAAATTAGTATCATTCTTGCTCTTATTCTACTTCATATTTTTCACTTATCCTTAATTTCTTGAATTATTTTAAGATTTCGAATTTTTTAAATGGTTTAGTTTTATATTTTCTTTCATTCACTTTTTATGTTATTTCCAGTGTCTTTTTTTTTATTTCATAGACCCAATGTTGACTATTGAGCATTATTTTTCAAAAAAATAAACTGTCTTTTCAGCATTGTAAAAAAGTTGCACATTAGCATCATACTTTTTTTTTAACCAACAATATTTGCTGCAGCACAGCACTGACATCGATTAGTGCTTGTTTTTCAATTTGTAACAACTTCTTTTATTCTTCGAAATTTAATTTTTCATTCTGTGTTTTCACATTTTTTGACTGAATCGTCTATTAAAATCCAATAACATATGTCCCATTCGATTTTTCTTCTGAAGAAATTAACAGGTTTGTTAAAATAATTGTCCTTTCTATGTTTTTCTTCCTTTCATTATCTTAATTGTTATAATTGATACATTTGAAATATTTCATCCACAGGTTCATTGTATCCTCATCTCAACCATCCTTTCACTTTGTTATCTCGGTCGCTTTGTTGATGCAAGCTACTGGTTGCTGTAGTTTGTTGTGGAAAAAGGGAAAGTTGATTCTAAGTAAATGCTTTTATTTTTTAATAATTATTCTTCCAGTATCCAATGTTATGCGTTAACTTTTAGTGTTGTAGAGCATTGAAATTTTGTTTTGTTTTATTTTTTTTGGACTTTTATGAAAAGTAAAATTACAAAAATAATATTCCTAGTTGCATTTTTCACTGTACTTTTTTCTGTGGTAATAATTGTAAGATTTCTTTTCATAGGAAGAGGGTGGTTATTTTGTTCCAGGAAGAACATTTTTTCCAAATTCGAGATTTACTGATCTGATCATTCAGATCCAAAATTTATTCAGGCGTGTAAGATATTTCATAAAAATTATTTACTTGATATCGACTTAGCTTTTACTTCCTCTATTACACTTTATATAGTAGTAGAATTATGTCAAATTTGAAATTTCCGAAAAAAATGGTTTGAATTTTCTACCAGAATAGTATTAGGAGATTTCTTCCTAGAGTGTAAAGAATCGAAGCTGTTATTTCTGCACCAATTATTAAATCTTTAAAAAAATTAAAGTAAAAACTTGAAGCCGAAATTTCTTTCGATTAATATTAAATTCTTTTGGTTAAAATTTCGGCGAGAAAAAGCAAAAATTTAGAAAATTAGAAATTTTGCAGGATAGACAACTGTATAGATTAGAAAACATACGAGAACTTGATCGTAAGAGCTCATAAGGGAAGAAAGAAAGGAAGGGCATCAAACATGAAAGCCTTCAATAACAGATCAAGAAAATTTTAAACTTAAACGGAGGACAAAGAAAATAGTAGCAAAAATTTTGTAAACTTTCAATTGGCATATTGGCCAGCAAACAAAACACTTTTTGAGTTTTTCACAATTAAAAATAAGAAGGGGCCGTCAGTAATAAATGGCGTAAATTTCGGTTGAATGGAATCAGCAAATAATGTGATCGTTGAGGCGGCAATTTCCGTTCCTTTTTCATTGACCTGTAAAAAAAAAGTAAAGAAAAAATTGTTTCTAGAGTTTCAAAGTTGTAAGCAAAAAAGGAACAAATCAGAAAGTTAAGGAAAAAAGAACTAACTCACTTCCATAATTTCCTCTCGAAAATTTGTCTGAAGGCTAAACAAACCTCAATAAAACTTGCATGCAGAATATTGTCGACGAGTACTGAAATGTCAGTAAGCTGCTTAAAACTAGCCTTTCCACTGAATGCATCTGTGACACCAATTTTCTTCAGAATTTCTACCAAAGTCAATTTTCCTTTCAATCGAAACTTTGGTATTCTTAGCTGGAATTTGAACAGCTTATAAATTTTGATAGTCTTAATCTGAAGGATGAAACAAAGGAGTGCATTCCAGCAGGAATAAACGAAGAATTAGACGCAGAAAGTTTCGTTTTCGTGAATCCTAGCAGCTTCAGAAACAAAGAACTTAGAAGCTTAATGAAAAGAATTGTATTACTGTGAGCGAATTGTTATCTTACCGCCACTCGCCTTGGGGTTGCTTCAGCGATATATTTCAGAAGATTGTGGGTGTTAAGTTTTTTCAGAATTTTGGATAAACCAAAACGAATTTTCGGCCGTATGATAACCATTTCTATTTCACAGTTAATATAAGGCAGCTTCACAACTTCCACAGAACTGCCATCATAGTACGGGAATACGTTTGTTGTTTCTATCATTGGTACCTAAACGGTCGAATGAAAATGAAAGTGGGAGACAAGTCTCATTAATCACCAGAAAGAGGAAGTTCTACGATATAGAAACATATTACGAACAAGTAGAATATGTGAGGATAAAGCTCAAGAAATATTTGTGCATAATGTATTGAAGGAAATATTTACAATTTTTATTTTATTCGAAACTGGTGACAGAGGCTTTTTCCATGTTCCTTTGAAGTTAATCGCATTTTGAATCAAAATTCTTGTAAACCGATTAATATCGTTCGACGTGATCATTTCCGTAATTTTATTATCAGTCTTATTCGAAATCCATCCTCTGATATCCTAAATTTGTTTGCTCGATTTTTCAGCGAAAAAAATTGCTGAAAAAGTCATAAGTGTTAGGTAACGAGCATTATAGAGAATAACCATCCTTAGCAACACCTAATTAATTAATTCCATAAAATTTCCAAAAAAAAAAAAAAATTAATTCCATAAATTTCAAAAAAAAAAAAAAAACAGTGTCGTTAACAGGGAGACAAGGATGATCAGCCGAAAGCAATCGAGTAGCAACCCGTTTCAACATTTGCAACAGTTAGGCTCTTCTTCACTTCTGATACTCTAATTGAACAGAATCATGAGGCAGGAAGTAAAACTGAAATTAAATGGCGCACCTTTCCGCTACCTATGTCCGTTTGGATTTGGAGCTACGTAGCAGAGCTCTATCTTTTCTATGTATTTTGGAAAGTTGACATACCTGAATAAGTGCTAACTTATTGTTTGGGTGATGGAATTTGAATAATTCATCGCCCCAGTAAAGTTGAAGAAATGTATTGAAGTTCTTCTTTACTAGTAGTTCTTGTCGTATACAAAAACGATTTGACGCTTCAAGCGTGTAATTTTCATTTACTTTTCCATCGAGATTACTTAGGAATTTGGCAAAGTATAATCGAATTTTTGATCCACTTGCATCTAAAGTTAAGACTAGCATCAACTGAAAAACCAAAAATGATCACTGATGGAACCACCTGGCATATTCTGGAAGGATTAACTTTAGCGGAAGCCAAATTTAACAGTGTGTAGTGCACAGGATGCTTGTATTTCTTGTCTCACCAACTTTTCTACACTCTGAAACTTGACAAAGAAATCAAATTACTTTTCCCAAGAACTATCTTCAGTTGTTGTTTTGTTTTGCCATCCGCTGCGAGATAAAGTGCAAAAAGAGCGGTTGACACTGAAGGAGGGGACAGAAGGACTGATTTGCCATCCTGTGCTGCTTCTCGTAGCAATTCAATGGCAAACTTCATCTGCGCATACTCAGTCCGCGAACTGTTAAAGACGAAAAAGAAGAATGTTTGTGTGTGCTATTAATTGAAGGGCTACTGTGACTAGAAGAGAGAATTTGATGCTCTGAAAAAGTCATCGCATTTTTAATGAATCTTCTTACATTTCCTGATTAGTAGGAGAAATGAATTGAACGGTTGAGATCAGAAGGAAGGCGGTGAAAGTTTCCATTTTCATTCTCAAACAGCGGTGAAGTGTCCAAATGATTGTTCGAATCCGAATAAGAAATCACTTCTGATGACTGATGCGCTGTGAACCTGAATAAACTCATCAATAGACAATTTAGTTAACGCTTCTGGTGCTGTTAATATTGGTAAAATATTATTATTATCAATCATTATTTATTACATTATTAACCATTATCATTAATATTAATAAATAATTATAAATAACATTAATAACAATTATTATTGATAATATTAAATATTATCAAACTGCGGAAATGAATAAATTTGATGAAGTATCTTATAAGTTCATTTAACATACAAATAGAATATCTGATTAATAACTTAAATCTTTGTACCAGTGAACTAAGCAACGGTGAGCATCTAAATTTATTAAACAATATGGAGACGAGAAGGCGAATGAAATTGTAGGCTAATAGAATATGGGACATTGTTGGAAGAGTATTTATATTCTGAACTGCGGCCAAACATCAATGTATATAAGTTCTTATAGCTTTTTTATGGTTAGGATTCAGAATGATGCAAATTACTTTTTGATTTTTTTCCAAACAAATGAAAAGTTTTTTTTTTTATCACTTTACCTGTGTAAATGTTAGCAACACCTGATGAGAAGTGTCAACTTCAGGATTGTTAGAGGAAAAAAGAATTATTTATTTTCAAACTTGGAGTGAAAAAGCCAGGTGATCTTTTATAAATTGCTTTATTTCATTCATCGCTTCAAAGGAAATCAAAGCTTTCCTAATTCATGAGCCCTGTTTTTTTCGTGCTTTATTTCTTGTGCTTTTTGTATTAGTCAATTTTCCTAGATATAAATGAGAGAAGATCTGAAAATACTAATTATCTATATTAGAAACTAAGTCTAGCTTCGGGTGTTAGCTTTATTTGGTTGATATATTTCTTTATCAGTCAGTATCTACTGTGAATACTTTCATTTGTTCACAAAAACACCTTAAAAATTAGGATAAATGGGTTGTTTTCGTTGCTATTTCTCGCTAGATATAAGCCAACATTATAAAACATACAGAGCATTACCTTTGACTCACAAAATGTTATTAGTTTCTTCAGCTAAGATATGAAATTTAGCTAATGTAAAGAAGAAATGTTCAATAGATTTTCAGTTACTGCTAACACAGCTTCATTTTAATTCTTCCAAGCCTTCAGCGCGAATTGAATTGAAGTCATAAATTTCTGAAATTTTCAATGGGAACGAAACAATGAGTTGAAGCGCTGGAAAGACATCATGGCACCGGTTGTCACAAAATACAAACAGTACTTTTAAACGACTAAAATTTTTTCTTTTTTTTATAAAATGTTGAATTGTACAAGAAAATAAATGCTGACAATGCAGAAAAGATAAGGCAGTTGCATCCATTAGTTTAAAAAAAAAAAAAAAATTTGTATCTAAACACAATCCTACTATGTGTTCTTTTGCTGTCGTAACAGAAGCCGTTAATGTGACAAGGTAATATTAGCGTCAAGAAGTTATTCGTAAAATTAGAATTTTACATCATTTTAATTAACTACCCTTCAGAAATATTACGCAAAGTTATAGCTTGGTTTTAAGTTCCGCCATAATCGTTTACATTTTACGGAGAGACTTAGTGCAAATTATCAAATTGTTTCACATAGAAAATAAAATATTAGTGCCATCATATTTTCAGGCACATTTTGACTTTATCGTTATCTCGTAAAGCTTGCAGACATCTGCAAAATTTTACGTGGATTCAATTTCCAAATGTCCTTTTAATAAATGATATTTGGTATAATAAAAGGAAGTAGGTGATATTAATGACTTCTGCTTTCTTAATTGATTTTTTAGATGACCGTCCTCTCAAATATCTTATAGGATGTATATTAATTCAAAATTGCTGCCATTCCAGTTAAATTTACCAAATTTGATTGAAGAGAAAAATGAATTCCACCAGAAAAGGTTTCAGCAAAAAGTTTCAGGAGGCTAATGTTCATGACCCAAGTTCGGTTGGCAATTTAGTTGACAGTATTTGTCCTTCTTTCATCAAATATTAAAAAAAAAAAAAAAAAAAAAAAACAGCTGAAATACTGGAATCTGAAGTAATTCATGATATCCACGATGTCGATGATTTGTTTGCAATCGCCTCTTGGACCGAATTTGAAAACTTCGTTTTATGTCTAATAGCACTTTCTTAGTAACATTTGAAAAATATTATACTTCACTATTTACACTCTTTACATACGTATCCCGAATAAATTATCGCTTATTTTAAATATCGTACTCTTTTCAGTATTATAAATCGTCATCGATTTTAGAATAAACTAATTCGGGCAGTTTTTCAGTGGAATTTGTATTGTATTTCATTGTGTCTATCTCATCACCATCTCTTAAAAACCTACCCTATCGCGTCAACTCTTTCTTGATCAATAATGTTGCACTGATGTGATGAAGAATGCCACAAGTGTAGAAAATTTTCTGCACACTTCATTGCTTGAACTTCATTTCCTATTAATGCTTTGCAGAGGTCAAGAATACATCCTAGCTTGACAAATAAATTAACAAGTATTCCTAGGAACAAGGCAAATCATTCCACTGTCGATGAAGTTGGTCGAAATAGACCCGACGAATAAATTCATCCGGCGATGCATGAATCGAATTTTGCTGGCTGCGTCTGATGCAACATTCCAGGCCAAGCAGATGAAAAAGTGAGCTTTGAATAGTTTTACTTGTATAGCATAGAGCGATCGCGAGGATAACCGATGCTATAGGTGTAAAACAGGCCTAAAACTAATTAAGAGAAAATTTTAGTAAGCAATGTAATTTAAAAGATATGCTAAAGTGGCTTACTCGGACTTAGTTTTAAAGAATAAAGCTGTATCTACTGTTAAGATATTTAGTAATGGTGTTATAAGAAATCAGCAAAAGATCTCGAGAATCTTTTTTCCCTTCCTTTTTTACTAGGTATAATTCAATCTGAATTGAATTAATCTTTTTAGTCCTCCTAATACAAATAACGGGAAAAATGGCTGGAGGATTATTTGGAATGATGAATAATACCTGTATTTCAGCAAAAAAGCAGTATATAATCAGCTGGTCAATATTTATCCAATAATTATCGGTATTTTGCCGTGAAGGTAACACAACATGCAGCAAAATAGCAGTGAGTACTAGTGCTGTTACAATGGTAACCAGAGGTACCATTAGTCTTGAGGTGGCAACATTCTCACGTAACTGATATCGTACACTTACGTTTTCGTTTTGTGATTTTCGATAAAGCTGAAAAACAAAGAGTCCTTCTGTAAAAAGAACTGCCATTAAATTTCCTGTCTGAAGCATAATTCAAAAACTAGTTATGCTATCTGAAAAATATTTTGCCTAATCTTAATTCCATCGCTGGTCTCTAACATAAATCCATTGCTATAAATTCACAGCTCTCGGGGTCAGGTCCTTTTTTTCGCAAAAAGAAAAGAATTAAAAATATCATCTTCCTACGAGTAATATAATTAATAAACAGCTTAATAAGCATTTTTTAGTTTTCTTAAAGAAATTTGAAATCGTTCACCAGTTTCTTGTTGTTATGCGTCCACAGTAAAACAACAATAACAAATGAGCAAATCTGAACTGATATTACAATAAGTTGAATATTTGCGATAATTTGTGGATTAAACAGTTCATAGGCACAGTAGGGAAAGATATTTCCATCGTCATAATTCTGGTAGTATATGAGAGGAAGAATCAAAAGCCACTGGAAAACTGCTAATTGAAGGAAAGTTTGTATCAGAAAGTGCATTGTTGAATAATTAGAGGAACTCGAGCATTTTTAAATAACCTTAATGGAGCGTAATACTTGATTAGATTACATCTCTACTCAAACAATTAAATTATCACTGAATTGTTTGGACTTGATGATAGGGCAGCCATAACATAAGGATGAATTGCTTTCTTGGCGATAGTTTATAAACAGTACCTAAGTAATTAATTAGGCTGTCGGATGGAGAAATCAACAGTGTGTAATCTTTTTTGAAATATTAAAACAACCAAACCTAATTGCAGAAAAAAGAAGTGTGTTTAAATAATGTTTAGGGACAGAAAGATAATGATAAACTGGCAGAAAAATAAAGAAAAATATTTTATTTATTCGTGGAATTAGTAATTTCATATGCAACCAGGATGAGTTACTTGTGATAACGCCATTGATATACTAATCCATTTACGTGTACTGCGTTCATACGTCTGATAAAGAAGCGTTGCAACAGCTCTTTCAATCGCCAGAAATAATGTTGAAATCACTACCATTAATAAACCAAGATAATATACATTACGTAATGCTATAAATACAAGAATTCGTTTATGGCTTCAATTGTTCTGAGGCATTTAATTTTTGATTATTTCGATAAATGCTGTTTTTGCTTCCGAATCAGTCTATGTAATCCTGAATACGTGTTTTCTCGGCAAACGAGGTCAGCAAGTAATTCAGCAATGCCTAATTCTAAAATATTCTGATAATTATTAAATAAGCTTACATATTTGCAAAGAGAATTTGTAAGTTTCAAAGTTGGAAAAACGATGAAGAAAAGAAAATGAAAAAAGATAAGATAACCGATGCAATCTGAGATAGTAAATGATAACCAAGTACAACGCTCTATATCAACTTTTGATATAATTGCGATTAGATAGTACGAAGCATCAACTAGTGTTCCTGAAATACAATCATTTTTTTTTTTTTTTTAAGATTTTAAAATCAGAAACTTAACTTATTAAGATGAATCTTTAAGTCTTTCGTATTACTGGCGTTCCACTTATAATTAAAATGCTGGGATTAGAGGTGAAACACAAGAAATAATGAAAGGTTTTAATTTTGTTCTCTGAGCTTGCCTTTTTCCCTTCCACCATAACAAATTTAACGAAATTACTTCACTTACCAATACACGTAACAATAATTGCCCCACAGAAGCATATCAATAATAGGCGCATATTGAAATGAATTGTTTTATTGAAAAAAACAGCAAAGAGAATAAGCAATGTGGTAAAAATAGCCAAAATGCTACTGATAAATTCAACAATAAATATGTTACGCATCTCTGAATTCGTTATGTAAATCCATTTGATTATTTCACAGATTCCCGGTGTAATTGATGCATTAAACATTTCCTTGAAAATACCCTATCTTTAGCACAAATTTCATACATATTCTTTTATAAAATTCAGGATCAGCCTTAACAATTACAATAATTTTTGATATGAATCAACAAAGGTGAAAATATTTTAGTAAAATTTAAAACGAAGAAATTTGCTACATTCGACAGATTCAAATGCTTATCATTTGAACCTGTTCGATTACTCAGTTCATTTTTGCTTAATCAAGGCAAAATATCTATCAAATCTAATAAGATCGTACACAACTGTTGGTGGAAAATTTTCAGAAACTTTAAGACTTTAATTCCATAATCTATCCATTCAATCTATGAATCTAATTATTCCTTCTTGTCCCTTTTTGCTGACCCTATATAATATAGCGCTCGAAATAGGCTTATTTAAAAAAAGTGGTACAGTAAAAGCCACCGAGTCAAACTGCGTGTCATTCATTGTTAATTGCAGATATTGAAAACTTATTCTCTGAATAACAATATTTCATTGACATTTTCTTAATAAGAACTCATTTTTATTATACAACATACTAAAACTTCTACTTATCTTTGTCTTTTGAATAGAAAATATCCTCAACAAACAATATTTGGAGATGAAAATTACCACAGCAAAATATTAGTGATTGATCATTAGATAACTTTTAGCGTATATATTTCCTATTACAGTTACTGGCATTTGGAAGCCTGCCACTAGCAGCACTGATGTCTGAATAAATTAATTAGTAATTATAGTAAGCTACCAGAAAATTATCTCAGAGATATGATTAAACTTACCTCAAACAAGCAGCAAATTTGTCACTATACATAACATCTACCGATTGTTATCATTTGCGAGATTAAAAGGGATTTTAAAAAAAAGTTTATATTACATATGATTCAAACAATCCACAAAAAAAAAAAAAAAAAAAAAAATTTTGCGACTTGGAAGTCACTATTTCCATCACCATGGAGAAGGAAAAAGTACGTCAGAGAAGGTAATGGTATTTGCAATTATGTGTATGCACATGCCTAGCTGTGAAGCATAATTTATATTCATAAGATACTGATATAAGCATGTAGAAGTTAGAGAATCAAGCAAAATGGTTCAGGTAATGAATAGTCAGTCTCATTATGAATAGGCATTAATAAATGCCTAAGAAAAGGGGGCAAAAAAAAAATCAATTCATATTTAAGCTACTGAATTTGATTTTCCCCATGCAATTCAAAACTTTTGAGTCAAAGCGATCAATTATCAGTCCAAAAAAAACATACACATTTAATCACGTCATTTAAGTTAGGCAGCTGTTCTCACTACTTCCCTCATGTACTGGTCAAATGATTTTCCAGTACTCAAAAGTTACTGCTATTTGATCCTTTTTCCAAATATTCAATACTATTTTTTAAAGTTTATTTATAAAAAGGTAAAGACAAAATTTATTTCGGTGGAAATTTAAAGCAAAAAATTTTTAGAAAGAACGGGTAAGCATAAAAAAACATTGCAGAAGCCATGAACAGAAAAAAACTTCTTTTGACAATATTGGTGATCAGTTCAATTTTTAATGTACAAAAATCCTCAACTAAGGAAATGTCCGGAAAAAAAGTAATTAATCCTTATTTTTTTGGAAAAGCTACTTGGAAATTGTGAGTGAAAATTTAAATTCACACCACCCAGTAATGTGCACTTTTTTAAAATCTTTAAAAAGATGATAGTAGGTGGGATAGAACATGCCGCATTATGCATTTTATTAATAATTAAAGGAACAATAATTCGCTTTCCAACGGAAAATCGTGTGAACATATCTGTTTATGTGATACTTCGAGAATACCATGTGCATAAAAAACTCGCTAAATTAAGCAATACATTGGAATTGTTTCGCAAAAGTATTAATTATTATTACTCATGTCTAAAGCGGAATAAGTGCCATGATCTTTAGTAAATCTCAAGTTCAGCTTAAAAATGAATTTTTTCTAATTCCTTTTTTTTTTTTTGCCTCATTCGCCATGGATCGTTTATTTATTAAATCAAATTTCATTAAAATAACGACGGAAGGTGCATTACGTCTAATTAGATGCATCACGTCTAATTACAGCAAATAGAGATTGGCTGAAAGGAGCAAAAACAATGAAAATCGATCGATGATTTTATTTAATTACATTCAAGGACAAACGAGGGCGATAAGCTACCGATAGGGCAATAAACTTCCGGAAAGTACAGAGAAGGAAGTAGTAGCATGAAAGTTGTGAAAAGAAGGACAAAAAGAGAGTAAAACTGTCGGAGCTATGTTTGGAAATGTGAGTGGCAAAGAAGAGAGTATGAATAGAAGAAATCAGTTTTTTTTTTTTTTTTTTTTCACAGAACTTTTTCATAAAACAAAATTTCGAATTACTTTAGCTTGGTGAATCCGGTCACTAAATCTGCCCAGACTAATCCGGTAAGAAGTAATTAGGTAGAAAAGCACTGTAAACAGAAATGTATTGTAACCGGAACGAATAACATGCTCGCTATTTCTGACTCATGAATTTCTCTGTGTAATAAAAGTAGAAATTAAGGTCACGAGTGATAACTTTTGCCACTGAGATGACAACAGCAATTGTTTTTCTTTCTTTCCTTTTTTCTGTTGAGTCGACAGCTTGATAGATTAGATAACTGACCGGCAAATATTTTGGATATCTTCGTTTTGACTTAATGACATCATTAATTCAATGTAAATCAGCGACCGTTTTAACAAAAAGTAAGCGAACTCACAATAATCAATTGTTTCCTTCTTAAAAATTGATTTTTTGATGTCTCTCTCTGTAAAATTAAGAAAAAATGATGTTGGAGAGTGTTTCGTTGGCGATATGAAATTAGTGATCGATTTTCTCCATTTGTAACAGATCAGTAAGATACACCTGAAACTTAAAAATAATTGAATTCATAATTTTACCTGTGACTCAGAATAGCATCACAAAGTATAAACCGTTAGTTTCGAGACATAAGCAACAGCTCGCTCGAAATGGACATCACCAACTTATCGCTTCCTTTATTCCCGGCAGAAAAGAATCATTCTTTGATTTTGTACCACCTAATTGACGCAACAATTATTTCAGCTTCATATTTTGCTTCTCCGGGACTGATAAGCAATTCGATAAATATTTGGTAAGTTGCAAATGAATGGTTATTCACTCATTGGTCGAGTACTTTGCTTCTGCTCAAGCGTCTGATAAAATATTTTAAAGAGGTTGGTACTAAGCAAAGCAACTCACGGACACTGACTTTCAGATTCCTCGCACTTGCATCTAATGAGCCTAGAAAATTTATGCCTATATTTTTCGTCGTTTCTATCCGTTTCACATCAGATGAGTCTATATAGTTTATTTCATCACTACACCTCAATAATTTAGAGCTTCATCAATTTTAGATAGCTTATCAGTCCTGGATTCTGTGGATTTCTTGACTAGTCGTTTTACTAAAGAACTAGGCATACTTTCTTTTGGATCTCCGATCCAAAAAAAGAATCATTTCCAGTTTTTCTGGTTTTTTTTCTAGACAGTTTCTTATTCAATTCCGTGTCAAAGGTCATAAAAAAAAAAGTTCTAATGCGCAAGAAGCTACAAACCGGTTATCACAGACCAAGGGGATGAATAGTAAACCCAAGTAATTATTCGTGCTTATGAGACAATCCAAAAACTGATTAATTGGAAAGGCGTTTGTATAGAATGTAAATATGAAATAAATTTTAATTAGTTGTTTAAAAGACACTGAAATATCGAACATCATTGATCTATCCTCAGCGGATGATTATGTTGATAGAATGTTTGAAAATTTCGACTAAAAATATGAATTTGAGGAGGAGTACTCTGGAAAGCTTAGGTATATGAATATCTGCATGGAGAAGTTGAAGTATTTCAGTATGCACGAAAACGTCCTAATGAGCAATGAAATGAGCGTAGCAGCATTAAAGAATCATATATATACCACTAAAACATATGTATATGATTTCTCAGTTGGTAAATTGACATATTTTGATTTAAAAATAATTATCTAATAAAATTATGTTACTTATTGCCAAGGAGGAAACAAAACTTTTTCTTTTTTTTTTTTTGAGTTCTTCAGAATTGCAAATAAAAAGTGATGATCAGCAATGAGCAGCGTAAATGTCGGTTTGACAGGATTGGCAAATAATGTAATCGTTGAGGAGCTATGTTCCATATGTTTGAATTAGAAGGTTTTTAGCAAGAGGTTCAGAAAAGTTACCACAGGGATAACTGGCTTGTG